>JAQFZT010000071.1:0-46896 GCA_034696325.1 Camisiidae sp. | reverse complement strand
CTCACGAATCACTCACGAATCACTCACGAATCACAGTAAGCTCTTAAACTTTGATTAGTAATATTTAAATAATAACAATTAATAAATCAATTTATTTACATCTTTGTAATGAATCAATTTTTTGTTAATTTTTGCCAACAATCAAATCAAGTTCACAGTTATTATACAAAGTTGTAATAAAGCGTCTGAAGTATATTTAATTGTAACACTTCGAAATGTCATAAACCTGTTTTACTACCCCAAAAGTCAATTGAGCCCTGTATGCAATAGTAATCTACTCTGAAGTACAAGATTACTCATTATACAAGTTTATCATGAATTTCAATTGAATGAAAAAATCACTTTTCTTTAAAATAGTTTCCACATTAGACTCTTCCCGAAAGGGAGAGACGCTATGCCTAATGCGTTATCGCGCGTCAATTCTCCAACCTAACCAAACATAATCTAACAACTTAATTTTATATGAATTAGCGAGTAAACTTAAATATATATTAAATTTAGTTGAGTTAAGTTAGGTTAGGTTAGGTTAGTTGGCGCGCTAGGAATATCTTTTAGGAAGAGTTCTAAAGAAAAGCAGTTTTCATTTAATTCAAGTTTAATAAACTCAATTGACTTTTGAGTAGCAAAACAGGTTTATGACATTTTGAAGTGTAGCCGATTTAATAGTTGTAAGTTATCTATGCCTACATCTCAACCATTTTAACTTTGTAGGTTTCCAATGACTTTATTTCATTTTATGACTTTACTGTGCTTTTTCTTTCATACTTTTCTCAAAGAAAATAACTTATACTGTAGTCAAATTTGTGAGAATTGAATTTCTCAATTCTTAGCTTTAATCTTACATCTCTTCCCTATAAGGTTTCATTCAAATAATTTTCTTTAAATCATAAAAACTTAAGTTATCAAGACTTCAATATTAAAACATTTTGATGATGTTTTTGCTTCCAGACTCATCAGAACTATTTCTTGAATTTTCAAAAGCATTTTAAACTTTATATATTTAATTGTTAAGTTATAAATGTATTGTTATATTCATACTTGAAAAACATTAATTACCGAAGTGTTTGTAGTAAAACACACGAGTTTATTGGCTAAATTTGGTTTAAAAGTTCAAATAGTTTTAAATTTCAATATTAAAGCTTCAAAATCAGATGTAAAATAAAATAGTTTTCCTGAAATAAGTATCAGATATTATTAATAATATTAAAAATTAATAGAAATCAATTTCGAGACTCAAACGAGTCTCGATGTTCCTCTCGATAGAGATTCAAGACCCGATACCACCAGCAACTGCTGCTTTATATCTGTTATATATAAAAAAAATCTGTTATATAAATAAATTATTTATATTTTTATTATTCAACATTCGTACTGATATTCCTTTTTTGTTGCTGAAAATTTGATTGAATTGCTAAAACATTTGTTGAATATTTAATAATAAATTTTGAGCTAATTCTAAGTTGACTAAGCTCTACAAAAAAAAAATTCAATCAATTGGAATATTGCAAATTCAATTCAATTATTTGTTTTACATTTATATTTATATTTTTTGGTCTAATATGAATGTATGAAAAATGGAGCAATATTGAGGCCCAATTATGCAAACCAAAAATCTTAAAAGATTTTTTATGATTGGGAAAGATTGTAACAATTGTACATGATCTGAATTCAGGAAAAATAAGTATTTACATCCAATTTATTTACAATGTTTAAGCATTCAAAATGTCAGAAATAGAATTGGTTAAAGCAGGTTTGCTCAAACTGCGGCCCGTCAACCAAAATTTCTGGCCTTTATTGGGTTCCCATCAATTACTGAATACACAAAAAAAACTTAGAAAATTTAAGTTTTAATCATTAATTTGGATCAATTTATTTAATTAAAAAATATAATCACATATGACATGTGGCTTCAACATTAATCTATTAATGGCTCTATTTTAACTAAATCTTTCAGTAACTTTTATGGGTATATTCTTGAGCTTTTTGATCCCATTTTTCGGATTATAATTTTCAATGAAACTAAAGATTAGATTGGATTTATTGACTTGAAAATAGAGATTCAAGTCAATCATCTTTGCGTTCTCCGTCAAAAAAATGAGGATTCATTTGGACTGACTTCAGGAAAAGTTCAATAATTAAAGTGAACTCTATTGGCAGTGAAATTTGTGCACTCAATCCAAGTCAATGCTCATTTGCGTCCGCAAGTATTGACTTGAAAATGAGGATTCAATCCAAGTTTTCAATCCGATCACCATTATATTTGACTCATAGAAACTGGCCCGCGAGGCAAAAAGTTTGAGAAACTGGATTAAAGCATACATGAGTTATTAGTATCAGTCATAACTTTAAAGTTTTATTAAAGATTATAATTCTTTTTATTTTTATTATAAATAAATTCAATGCTGAAAATACTAAAAATAATAACTCGAGATTTAGACTAGAATTGAAAAATTGAATCTATAAAATATAGGAAATTATATTAAAAATTCTAGAGACAATTAATAAAGATTTTCTGGTTAAGTCTGAAATGTATGGCTTATACAGTATATACTGATGTAAAGATGAGTCTATTTGAAAGTTCTAACCTGAGGAAACCATAATTGTGATTAAGTTCGTGAGTTGTAACTTGATTTGGACACTAACTCATTCAAATTCAGTTGAATAAAATTTCTCTGGATTCATATGACTCTCATATAACTGTATATTCTCTTTATATTCATAAGAAATTTTTGAGCCAATTTTCATTTAAAACTGTGAACTGGATATAGAGTAAGAAAAAGCGCTTCGTCAGGGGCTTATTGTTAGGCAAATGGTGTACTGTTTCTCGAACTGAATCTTTCATGTCAAATATTAGACCGAGAATTCTAAATAAACCATGATTTTAGTCAATCACGAACCATAAATTTATAGAATCAGAATATATTATTTAAAGTATAGAAAAAAGTTCGCAACAAAAATATAAAGCTCTAATAAAATAAACTAAATTGAAGTTTTGCTCCTTTACTGAATGCCAAACAGGATATGGCGAACGGCTTATTGAATTTGACCAAAAATATGCCACTTTTGAGAAGTCTTGTTATCCATCAAACACTGATCACTTTATTTTGAGGATATATTTAAGGCAAAGTTGGTGTCTGTATCATCTGATGCATACTAAACCTCTGACATTATTCACATCTCAACATCAAAATAATTTTATTGATGTTCTGATCCACGAATATCTACATCTTTTTACTGTATTCGAAGACACTTTTTTGAATAGAGACAAAGAGAAAAAAGCACACCTTTTAGATATTTAGACATATTTAGAGAAATTTAAAGTTCAATTCAATAGATTAACAGTTCATAAAGACTATACACAGGACTTATCAATTACAGTATTAGTTAGAGCTGACACACAAATAACACAACAATTATGATAATCACAATTGGAATAATTTAAATATTGGAATTGAAGGTAATATCCCTTCAGAGCTTAATTGTCATATAAATGACAGAACATTGAATCTTAAAGTCGAACAATGTTTACATAATGTGTATTTAAATAATGACTATAAATTATACTTCAAATGACTCTTTCTTAAAAACAAGTGATAAAATAATTATTAATAACGATTCAATAATAATATAATAAAGTTAATGATATAGTCTTAGAAAAAACAAGATTACAGTCGAAGGCAGTGCAAGACATTCTCTTGAAAAATTAACTCTTTTAATACTTCCTGTTTAGGAGATTCGTTATCCTGATTATAATGAAAAACAAATAAAAAACATTCAATTTCAATAATAGTCTAATAAACCTCGATATAGACCTTAGATTTAGATTAATAATTGATTCAGACATTGAAACATAATAATGACTTCAATTTCATTGTAATTCTAGAATAACTGATTTGTCTCAAAACAAAATTTCTTAATTATTATATTATTGAATATTTAAATTAATATCATATATAATTGCTTCTTAATCTTCTAGATTTCTGAATGACTGCTGCATATTCTCGTAAAGGTCTTCAAAATCTTTACGAATTTGAGTTTCACCATCTTTGACAGGATCCTAAAAATGCAAAACAAAACATGAATTAAATAAGTTTGTGATTAAAGGGATTGAAAAGGAAGACTTGCCTTGAATTTCATAGAACTCAACTGATATAGTATATCATTCATAGCTTCTCTAATGATACCCCAAGTTATGCGATTTTCTCCCTGAGCTGTTGATTCGACTGCATGTTTGGCTAAGTCGTAAAAAGCGATCATATTTCGCAACATTCCGGTTGTCTTATAGAAAGGACAAAATCGATCGTAAGGCGTATAACTGTTTTGCTGTAAATAATCTTCTTTAATAAGTTTTGCGACTTCTAATGTTATTTTATCGGTTTCAGCGAGAGATGCCTTTCCTACTAATTGCACGATTTCTGATAAGTCCTCCTCTTCTTGAAGAATTTGCTGGCACTGCATGTCATTGAATGAAAAAGAATAAATAATTGAAATTAAATCGATAAGTAATGAATGATAGATAAGAGCAGACCTTAGTTCTAAGCGGAACGAAATCGGGATAATTTCTATCGTAGAACTCGTCGAGAGCTCGCGTGTATTTACTGTAGGAAATCAACCAATTTATTGAAGGGAAATGTTTTCGTTGTGCGAGTTTTTTGTCGAGACCCCAAAACACTTGTACAATACCGAGTGTGGCAGAAGTTACTGGATCTGAAAAGTCACCTCCAGGTGGAGATACGGCTCCCACTATTGATACACTGCCTTCTCTTTCAGGATTACCGATACATTTCACTCTTCCGGCTCTCTCATAGAAAGAGGCCAATCGTGCGCTCAAATATGCCGGATATCCCGAATCGGCCGGCATTTCAGCCAAACGACCAGATATTTCACGCAAAGCTTCGGCCCAACGAGAGGTCGAGTCAGCCATCATTGAAACGTTATAACCCATATCACGAAAATATTCAGCTAAAGTAATGCCAGTATATATAGAGGCTTCACGAGCAGCGACCGGCATATTAGATGTGTTGGCCACTAATGCTGTTCTCTTCATAATTGATTCTGTTTGACCGTCAACTTCGACAGTGAGTTCTGGAAAATCTCGGAGCACTTCTGCCATTTCATTACCGCGCTCACCACAACCCACATAAACAATAACATCACTGTTGGAATACTTCGATAATGCCTGAGATATTACAGTTTTGCCACAACCGAAAGCGCCGGGAATGGCAGTGGTCCCGCCCTGAACGCAAGGGAACAATGCGTCCAAAACTCTTTGACCAGTTAATAGCGGGTGATTGGCTGCTAGTTTTTCTGTTACGGGTCTCATCTGTCGAACGGGCCACACCTGAAGCATCGTATACTGCGCTTTCTCGCCATCAAATTCAGTCTCCAGAATAATATCCTGTGTTATTATATAATTAGTAATTCATTTCATTTTAATGGAGAGAACGTTAAATGCAAACTAAAATTCAATTGTTATACACCACTAAAGAATATTTCAATGACAATCATTGAAGCGTAAACTTATCTCTATTAATATTTGATTTATTTGAATGGAAAGTCACAAATGAAATATACATACATTTAAATCATAACTTCCCGGTTCTGCGATATAAGTGACGGTTCCCTTTGCTTTTGGCGGCAAAATTATTTTATGTTTAATAAGAGTATTCTCGTGAACATAACCGTAAACATCACCGCCTGTTATATGACTACCAACTCGTACGTATTGAGGGAAAAAATCCCACTTTAGATTACGATTCAAAGCAGTTGTATTGATGCCCTTTGGAATGTATATACTTTTCGTCATATCGTGAATGTCTCTAAGAGGTCTTTGAATACCATCAAAAATGCTGCCCATAATACCCGGTCCCAACTCGACAGACAATGGTTTACCTGTTCTGAGCACAGGATCTCCCACTGTTACACCCGCTATGAAAACAATGAATACATATAATAATTGTAATTATAGTTTATGAGTTTGCATTACATGTTTCTTCATATACTTGAATAGTAGCCATATCTCCCTCAAGACGAATGATTTCTCCGACCAGTTCATCGTGACCAACCCGTACCAACTCATACATAGCAGCCCCCGACATCTTCTCAGCTGTTACCACAGGGCCAGAAACTGCGTATACATATCCATATATCGACTCTTTAGCCACGTCCCGAAGTTTCGGCAATTTATCCATTCGTTCAGAAGCACCGGCCTATCAATACATTTTGCAATTATATATCAGTATATTATTCGTGTCCATATATTAGACATTCAATTCAAATCAATTGACATTTAGATCATTCAAGTGAGGATTAACACAAATATGATTTAATCTATATTTCATAAGATAGACTTTGCTTTTATCAAACCTTTACTTATTTTATGACTATTTTAATAGATATTTAAGTAAACCTCCCATTCAATGATACAACTGTTTCAATGACTTTTATCTCAACAATTATTAAATAAACTGATAATTAAATATGAACTCAATTGTAGGGAATACAAAGACAATCATTTCATAAAAACTGATAAAATGCACAAAAATGTTAACAAACATTTAAGTTATTAAATGCTAACCAAACATGAACTGAACGGTAATTTCCTCTGAATTTTATTGCATTGAAATATTTGATAAAAAAATTTAGCAAATCATAACATGAGAATGCATTTCAATCCAATTATAGCTCAATAACTATTATATTTTTAAATTCAAATTTCTTACCATTTTTCAACACAAGTATTATTTTATAGACAAGTATTTTTGCTTTTAATCAGTTATTATTAATCAATAATTTACAACTTTTTTCATTAATATTTTAAATATTATTTCAATCACTTATTTACGAAACTAGTATTTCAACAATAACTTCAAATAAATACCGATTAGACTATTCTTAAACTCATGCTTTAATGCATTCAAAATTAAATTTATTATAATTTTAAGCACTGAATGAATTGAAGGAATGACTGACGTTTCGATAATATATTATTCAATAATATGTCGATTCGATGAGTAACTAATGATAAACTCATGGTTAGAAAAACTAATGACTTTCACGACATTTGAAGCGATTCAACAAAACTATTAATTCATTTGATACTTGAGTTTCAAAAATTATCCGCAAATATCGCAAAAATCAATAGTTGTATTCATTATTGCTTTTGAATGCAAAGCATGCAAACGCCCACTTTTTGGTCCCATTTATTGCCATCTATTGAACAATTGAGATATTAGTAAAAGTTTTTAATTATTTGATATTTAAATATTTTTTAACCGTAAGATTTTGCCTTTTTATTATAAACATTAAGTTTTGATTAATGTTTGAAAAACTTTTCATTAAGTTTATGAAATCATTATTTGTTTATATATTTGTTTGATATAAACTCTAAAGACTTTTATGAGTCAAAACATCAAAAATATTTTATATCATTAAAAGTTAGTTAATTTCAGATTAATCTAAAAGTTTTTACTCTCAAGAACTTATTTTTGGTAATTATTTGAAAAATATAATAATTTGTGAGAAAAATTGCGAAAAATGAAAAGTGAATCAATTGTTCTGAAAGAATGACAGAACGAGTGGTGACATCTCTATGATTAAGATTTAAAAGAAATTTCATTTCAAAGTTCATTCGTTTTGAAAACAAAAATATGATGTAATTGTTATTTCGATTAAAGCATAAATTTATTGTTATTTGAATTGAAATGTCGAAGAAGTCATACAACCGTCCGCTCGAACACAAAGAATATCTTAAATTGAAATATTTGTCCGGAAGTGTTGAACAAGAAAAGGAAAAGAAGAGAAAGAAAAAGATATTAAAGAATGCGATCAAAAGCAAAAAGTATTAACAATTGTTTATATATTTAATTTTGTTTTGTTTAATATTTTAATTGATTTTCTTGAAGGATTCGCATCTTTGACGACGACATTGACCTCAAAAATATTGAGGCGAATGGAAGTGACGATGAATTATATTATGGAACCAAAGAAGAGAAGCCATTGATTGCTGGTGTGGTTGACGAAAGACCTCTTCATATGAGACGCAATGATATCGATACCAATCGATGGAAGACTATTGGCTCGAATGTTGAGGAAGTGGACAATAATAGTGTCAATAAATCAGAAACTAATGATTCAATTGATAGTAAACACAAAAGTTTGCAATCAATTGGTTCGAGACATAAAAGTGCTATAAAAGCGACTCAATCTCGCAAAGACTCATTACCTCAAAAAGAATCTAATGATAAGAGATTAAGACATGATTCAGACAGTGATTTATCTCCGATTAGACATGAAGTGAAAAAAGAGGACTCAAAATCTAAAAGACACGACTCAGACAGCGATTTATCGCCGCCGAGAACTAAATCGAGAACAAGTGATTCATCAAAAGTTCGAAGACATGATTCGGACAGCGATTTATCGCCTCCGAGAGAAACTAGACTAACCTCTAAAAGCCATTCCAGACAATCGAGAGATTCAAAAGTAATGCCAGAAAATAATAAACAATCGAGAAATAGTGATAAGACGTCAACTAATAATAGGTCTGATTCTAAAAGACATGATTCTGACAGTGATTTATCTCCTCCGCGAACACATAAAGTCATGTCTAAGAAAAATAATGAAACAAAAAGAAGTGAATTAACTCTTGCCGGCAAAAAGTCAGGTCTTTCAGACGCTAAAGAATTACGCGATGAACTCATGTCTGTAAAGAAAAAGGAACAGAAATTATTTGAATCTATTAGTGATGAAATGTTAGGCAAAAACGCAAAAACCGTTTTCAGAGATTCAAAATCAGGTAAAGTTAGAGATCTTGAAGAAGAGGCGAGAGTTAAGTATAAAGAAGACGCTATTAAAGAAAAGATTGACTCAGAAAAGAAAGCTAAGTATCAAAAGTGGTCCAAAGGTTTAGTACAAACTCAACAACAAAAAGATAAATTGCAATCAGATTTGCACGAAATGTCTAAACCGTTGTCCAGATATGAAGACGACACAGATTTAGATAAATTATTGCGTGAAAGAGAACGAGAAGATGACCCAATGTTGGCCACCATTCGCAAGAATAAGGATAAAAATCAATCAAAAGATGGAAATACAGGTGAAAAAGCAAAGCCCACTTATAACGGTCCGACACCTCCTCTCAACAGATTCAAAATAATGCCAGGATTTCGATGGGATGGTGTCGACCGTTCCAATGGATTCGAGAAGAAGTATTTCGAAAGAATTTCTAATAAAGAGTCTGCCATTGAAGAGGCCTACAAATGGAGTACACAAGACATGTAAACATTTATATCAAACTAATATTTGATTGTTTTCATGTCTTCTCAATCTATTTTCATTGACTGCAGTTTTAATTAACTGTTTTCAAACTTCAAGTATTTTTATTGGTAGTCAAGAATAATAAAATTTAATTCACTTCTATTTTGTTAAAATCAATAAGAGATTTATAACTCTTTTATTAATCAATTGCAAACAAATGGGTCCACAAAATCATCAAAATTTTTATACTCTATGTTTTCTTTACTTTTGAATTAGTGTTTTGTTCTATTTAAATAACAACTGACTTAACTTATGATTTCATTTTTTTGGTTTAATTTTTCAATTGAAAGTTCAAAATTTTTACTATAACTTAATCATGAAATTGAGAACTAAAATAACCCAAGAATTTGAACATTTTATTTATGAATAACTGAACAATAATGTGTTTAAAGATTGTAAATATTTAAGATTTATGAATGCATGAGAAGATGCATTGTTGATGTCGCCACTGCTTTGTTAACTACATTTCATTATGTAGTTTTTAGTATTTTTAAATGTAATTTTATTAGTTTTTTCCAATTTGTACATTATATTGAATAAATAATTTTCATAAGAATAATTGTTTTGCTGTAAAATTGAGCTGATTTTTAGAAAAATTCGATTTTTGAGGTGATTTTAGAAAAATGTTTTGACTTAAAAGCTGTAATTATGAAAATACTAAAAAAGCTATGGAAAGAAAATGGACTGCAAAGAAACTTTGAAAAGGGTATAGATTAGGCTTTTCGAAAGCTATAATCCACAGTTCCAACAGGTTCTGTGCAGAATCGTCATCAAGAGATTCTGGATACATAATTTTTGGAAAAGGGGCAGCCGTTGCCGTTGTCTTTGGCGCCCCATATCTCATATTTGAAGGATAGATGCACTCAAAATCAAAATAATAGTCATCACTTGAACCAGACGTGAACAAAAGCAATCTGTGTTATATAAAATTACTTCAAAGCAGAGCTATTTCTTTTTCACTTTGCGTCTGCTTTTGTTCATTAGATCTTGAGTTAGTCTCTCCTTAAACAAGTTTTAAATTGAAAGATATCTCAAAATAATTATTTCGCAGCAAAAACCTAATCAAATATTGAGATGTGTTAAATCTAAGTATTTAAGGATACTTTCATTATCTTTGTTGTAATTTACATATCGATTTGAATGATTGAAAGCGTTTTACTTAACATAAGTTAAGATTTGTAAGTTATGCAAAAGAGCTCACGATTCGCCTCCGGTAGTGATTGCATAATCACAGTAAAAGCTCATTTTGCATATTATAAGCATTAAGAAAAGGAAATTTGTGATCATCTGTTTAAAATGACTTTCAAACCAATCTTTACATAATTGACTTTTAATGCATCATTGATTGTGTCAATATTGGCAAATTGTCAACTCTTATTACGAACATTGCAAAAATATTCTCATGTTATATTTTATACTTGTATTTTGATTAACACTAATTCATGATTAGGATTACAATCTAAAAGACTAAATAGTCATGACTCATGAGAAGTATATTTATTGAATGAATAAGTTGTTTTGCAAAGCTATTTTTGGGCAAATAATTGACCCTAAAATGTTTGATATTTTTTGAATGCATTTATGGGGACTTGAGTGCATTGCTTTGCACTAGAAATTTGCATCTAAATAATAATAAGTATTAATATTTGGCATGATGAAAGTGCACTCCTGTGTTATAAACTCCTACACAGTATGTCACGAAACACCATTTAACAAAACTATGTAAATTATATTTATTGCCTTATAAACCAATCATTGCCATCATTAGGAATAACTTAGAATTCAATACACCATTCATTTTCACTAAATTGCTATTATTCAACATTTTTCATGCTATTCATGAACTCTGAAACATTTGAAATATTTTCATATTGAAGTTACCGGCGCTTTCAGATGTGAGGCTTGATTACAAGTAAAGATATATCACATTTTTAAAGCTCACTTCTTTCAGATTCTTCAATCTCTGGTCTCAAAAACCTGAATAACACAAAGATATAGCCGTATAAGAGCTTACATTTTTAATGTTTTCCAATTTGACGGGTTGACAGTATTCATGAGCAAAATTTTAGTTCTAAGTTAATTAAATTCTTTTTAAATGGAAAATTTTTCTTTAAAACCCTGATTGCGATGCGATAAAAGTGAATGCAATACAAATCTGACAAATTCTAAAAATTCATTCAACCGATGAGGAAAAAACGTAAACTAAAGAATATGATTACAGAAAAGATTGTGACAGAATAATTATTGTGGAGAATATATCATATATCAAAAGAACACGAGTGAAGAAAGGGAATCAAGAGACAGATCAAATGGTAAATAGTTTTTATCCAACGCCTAAAATATTGTAGTTTTAAAGAGTAAAGTTATTAAATTCAATTTCAATGTAAACATCTCAACAATTCTAGTTAAACTTCTTGTCAATTATTTCTTTTAAGCTGTTATCAGATAACTCATACTTCAGTGGAAACATCAATTCAATTCATGTGTATTCAAATTTGATTTACAAACAGTTTTCAAATCACTCGACTTCAGATTCATAATAAATTTATTTATCTGTTTTGTTAGAAAATTCACTTAATCCTTTCATTTCTGTCTCTTTAGTCCTTTTGAAAGATTGTTATTTTGAATCATAGGTTTTATGCTTTTCAAACTCATAAATAAGTTTACAATCTTATTATCAAAATGAATATGTAAATAGTATGAATGTTTGCAGTTCAACATACGTGAAACGGCACATAATGAATATCCTGAACTTTATAGTTTATGGGAAAACGACGATTCGTGACTTTGCAAATATTTTATTTTACACACTTTTGCAAAATTATAAAGAAAACAAAGAACTTCAATCGAAATAATCAGTTTGTACAGAATAAGATGAATTTTAAAAAAGAATCATCTGTTGTTATTTCAATTTTTATTATCAAAATAAGAATTAAATATGAAATATTTATTGGTATATCTTTTGCAAAAAATTGCATTTCAATAACTTATTAAACCTGATTACTAGATAATCATTTTTGAATTGACTTCTAAACAATAAGCCAATGTTTGTATACATAGTAAAAGTAAATAATATAAAAATGTTATGCATAAGATTTATAACAAGACTTTGGAGTACTTAACATCATTTGGCATGCATTTTATTTCTAGTGTAAAAATGAAATATATATGTTGAAAAAGGGGGCTATCCTTTAGAGGGTTGAGAGTTCACAGGATTTAGTGCCAAGAATCTGCTGCATCATAGCTGTAAGCGCTTATTTGTCATATTGAAAGCTTTGCCGAAAATTTTTAGCCTTAAGCGACGAGCATTCTCTCTCCCTCTCTCTCTCTCTCTCTCTCTCTCTCTCGTCTCTCTCTCTTTCTCGTCTCTCTCTCCCTCCCTCTCTGTCGTCTCTCTTCCTCTCTCTCTCTCCCATTCCTCTCTACCCCTATTGATGCTGTTGAACAAGGAGTGGACAACAGGGCTGACATGGATGTCGTGCATTGATGCCTATATGAAGATCATTGAATGCTTTTCACGTTTTTGTCTGGATGCTACCCCTCCCCCTCACCTTTTATTATAAAGCTCTGTTCTCCTTCAATTACTACTTTAGAAAAGAAGGAATGCTATACTATATTATTGAGGTCTATTTGTTGCAGCTTTCAGTTCCTTTTGAAAATATTTAAAACATTCACTTTTAGTATAAACTTTTGTTGAATTCATACAATTTTAAAGATTTGGAAAATGCGTTGCAAACTATTCTTTGACTATTGAAATAAAATCATAATATTTTTAAAGTGATCACTAAAATATTTGTTACCATAACAAATGGATGAGATTTAATACAGATAAATATTATGAGTAAATAAAATTTCAAAAGAAAATATGAGTAATAATAGGTTAAAAAATGCAAATTTATGTGATCATTTTGGTTATTCATCACGAGCTCAATTGTAATTTTTGCACACTTTTGTTGATTTCTCTAATTTTATAATATAGAAAGTTTGGTAATGGAAGTTTATTTCAATCTTTTTATCTCAATGAGAGTTTACGATATGTTTATTGTTTTTAGATTAATGTTTCTCCCAATGAGTCTTTGAGGAACTTCAACATTCAAGATATGAGATAAATTGAAAGAGACCTGACCTCTCAATATTAAATGATTGTTAACAACAAGGAAAATAACCTCATTTAAAATAGAAATTCTTGTAAAGTATAAATTGGTTTCTATTTTGTTATGTTTGTTGAGTTAGAGGTCATTACACAGTATTGTTGAAAAGAAAAAATTGAATAGTTTTCTATCATAAACAAGATTATTATAAGTGGTGGATGAATATCACAAGAATTTGTGGTATTCTTGAGTATATAAAAAAAGAAAGTAATTTAAGGCTTTTTATTTAATGTGTGCAATAGGATAATCGCCATAATAAAATTGCCTGAATAACAATGATAGAAATAATTTGTTCACAAAATATGTAATCGTGTACTTGTTTTTTATATGATATAAATCAGATAATATTGAAAAGATTGTTTATAAAAGAAAACTTTTGGCGAAAAAACTCCATAATAAAAGAGTGGTTTAGAGTTGTGTTGGAACTTATATTGAATATAATGTATAGAATTAAATTGGATTCCGTAAAATCGGTGATGCCTAACACAAATTGCATGCTTTGCTATTTTTTATGACTATTAAACTATAAGCTTGTCTGGCAAGCATTTTAAGTATCGGCATCTTGTTATAACTTATATGCGCAATAATGTGAATCCCTCGAGTCCCTCAAACAAGTTTTAAGAGTGAGTGCATCACTCATTTATACGGATATATATAAGAAAAAATGTACTATTGGGGTGCGGTGTCGACAGAAGTATTAAGCCTAACACTGATGGCTAGAAGAGAACCCAAAGCTGCAATTGCGGCTTCAGAGTTACATACGATCTAATGAATCTTTCAAAGAAAGACTATGGGATAATGATAAGACACTTCAAAGTAAGAAGCAATATAAGCAATATAATCAAATTCAAGGTTACATTTTGTATGTTTTTTCTCTTAGTATTTCCAAAACTCTTTCGAAAGTGAAAGTTATACCCCTTATGTCTCATTTGTTGGATCAAAACTTTTGTTTAACATGTGTATACTTTATGGTCAAAGCAGTCAACACTAAAATTTTAGATTAAGATTTAAGACTTTGCTTTCACATACATAAAAATAAAACACAATCTTTTTTATGACCAGAGTTCTGATAAACCGGTAATTAAAGGTCATCCAAAATCGGTCGAGATTCAGAAGCTTCAAAATATTGATAACAGAATCGGGTGTAGCAAATCATTAAATTTTCAAGCGATAAAGATTACTATTAAATATTTCTTTAACTGATAATTTGTTAATTACAGCATTTATAGCTTTCAAGTAATGAATTTTCAACGTTAAAATTTTTTTTCATTTTTGCTAAAAAATAAATATTTTGCAGCCAATTATTTTTATATCGAAATTGCAATCATTTTTTCATAATTGATAGTTAAACATAAAGATTCTTGAAATAACTGCCGAAAATCTCATTAAACAAGATTCATGTAATGCAAATGTTGGTAAAAATGCAAATTGATTTAACAGACTTTAAGTTTTGAAACTTTTTCCTTTAACTCGAAGTAATTTATAACTTATTCGGCAAATAAGAAATTGAATTTTATGAGTGAAGTTATTCCATAACTTTTTATAAATTGAAAGCAAATAGAGTCTGCAAGACTTAATTTTGTGTAACTTAAATGTAATCCTACGCAGAACAAAGAATTGTATGCGTAGGCAAACACACAACTTCTGAAAAAAATTCTGATGGAGCGGACGAAAAATATTTGTAATATTACTGAACATTTGTATGAAATATGTCTTAAATTTTTTTGTGTGCAAAATATAAGTTTGTACTTAGAGTCCGCACCTGTGGTGAAACATAGGCGTGAAACAAATGCGATTCTTAATATGCGTGTAGATTTTCTTATGCATGGCTTCGTTCAAATAATCGTCACAAAGCACCCAACAGAACAAAGTGGACGTGAGATTTTTACAAATCAAGTTTCACCTCTAAAATCATTTTGTCGGGACCTATTCGTCAGTTTCCAAATCATCGATAAATGTTCTTTTAAGTAAAAATTCATAATGCATTAAATTCATTATGCATGACAGGTAAATATATTTCCAAACATTCAAGAATACCATTCCTCGTCTGATAAATAAATTTCCAGACGTTGAAAAAATTTATTTATGCCCTTCTGTCAGAGTCCGCACAAAGGGTACCACTAATAAAGTTATGATATTTAATATTCTGCAAGCATTTCATTTTTAATTTGTTTCGTAGAAGATTTGTCTGCTATGTTTCGCCAATTTATAAGTATTAATAAATTAATGAAAAATACCTTTTACTCATCATTTATTAAATTGTCTGCTTGTAAACAGTCCTGACAACTATTACTTCTCATATGACTAGAGAGAGAGAAACAGAGAGAGAGAGAGAGAGAGAGAGAGAGAGAGAGAGAGAGAGAGAGAAATGAATAACTTTTCTCAGGACAACTCACACAATAAGATGGAATCTTCGATATTTGTTAAAACAAAACAAAAACTTTTTAAAAGAGATGCATAAATCATTCAATACAAATGTCAGAATTATTTGCAGCTAAACATGTACAGTATCTAAAGGTTAAATTAAGACTTAATTTTTTCATATTAATCATTAAAGAATAGGTTATATAATCAGTAAAAGTTATATTTAATTATAAATGTGTCGAACAGGTGCGAAATCTAAATTCGAAATAGTATTAAAAAATTTTAATTGCTTTAAAAAATTTCAAAACAAGTTCTAACAATTTATAACAAGAATATTAAGTGTATAATAAATTAATAGCATAGCCGAAAGCAATTGAAATTATTTGGGTTTTTGGTTGCAGTCAAACGTTCGTGAAAAGGAAACCAATATTTTTCATAAAGAGAGGAACACAAAAAAATCATTTCAATGTCAGTTATTTCATGAGATGTTTTGAATTTATTTAAAGAAAGTTCGCACCAAATAATTATATTTATTCATACAATTTGTATTTTAGTCATAATAACTCAAATAATAGGCTTCATGTTTGAGTTGTCTTCGCAGTACTCATCTATTGAATAATACACGAATAGCTCATGAAAAGTTTCAAAGTCTGATTCTGTCCCTCACACATCCGGACTTAGTTATAATGGGATAAATTGTATTGAATAAAGATATGATAGAATATCATCCGTGAGAGCGTTTTGCACTCTCATGGACTTTATAACATGAAACTATAGACTTTGATATGATTTTCATAATATTTGATATTAAAACTAATTATGTAAAGTATTGTTTGATGTTACATTTAATTATTTTTGAAGTATATGCACAGGATATTGTATGGGTTTTGGTTTATAAAAATAATAATCAAGTCCTTACGATCTGAAAATTGTTATTCAGTTTTACACAATTAAAAGCAACTCAACCAAAGGAAAAATGGAAAGGCATGACCACAATCGATCACATTATAAGGTTTGCCTTAATTACGCGTTACAAAGAGCATGAAAGGGCACCTGTTATGTTGATATCTAGTGTTTGAGAAGAATTTTGAATTTAATTAGAAGAGATGCAATACTAAATAATTACTAGTTATCATTTCAATCAGATCATTAAATCCTCGTTAATTTGCATGTGTCTATAGGGAAAAGTGTTTGAATAAAAGTTGAATATGAAATACTAAGGGTATAAGATAGCATACATTTATCAACTCAATGTTTTCACTCAAGGATAATAACACCATTGGAAATGAGATGAGAGCGAGATTTGGTTTATTTTAGCTGTTGCTCTTTTTAGTTATTTAGTGTTCTGCTGTTGTGTTGCTGTTGTGTGGCTGTTGTCAGGTAGTTAATCATTTGCGTTAGGCATTAGGTTGTGGCTGTAAAGGCAGCTCAGATAATAAGTTGTACACTTTAATGCAGACAAGCAGTTGAGAACTTGTGGAAGAGCTCTAAGCGATGCTCAAAACTTCTTGAGCCTGTGATTTTTAAACCCCCTCTAGTTTGAAAGTAGGATACATCCCGTCTCCCTTAAGGGCAACATCTCAAGTTTGCTCCTCAACATAGAGGCTTTAGGTTTCTTCACCTCCTCTTTCTCTTTCTCTCGGTTGTGTTTCTGTGAGTGCCACTAAAAGGGAAAGCAACTACTCTTATGGGACAATGAGAGCCTTGTTTGTGCCTTTGCTCGTGCATTATGCGGATTAACGCTAGTTTTAAAAAGGGGTTCCTTTTCTCCATATTTTCTAAAAGAAATTTGTTTACGGACTCCAATGTTTCGCTTATTGGGGTAAATAATGATTACCTTCAAATCAGCGAAAAGTTCAAAATGAATAACTAAGAAGTGTTTTCAAAAAGTGTCTCATAAATATCGACTAAATATATATTATATAAAAATGAATGTTCTATTTAAAAGTGATAGAAAGGCGAAATGCCATCTAATAGTTTGTTTAATAGTTTATTTGTTTTATTTAATAAGTTTATCAGTGGCTGAAAAGCGTCATCACGAACAACATTTAGAGTTCGTAACAGAACCCAATACAGTACTGGTTGCAGCAGATGGTGGACGGGCTGTATTCAAATGTACGGCATTGCCGGCTATCGCTGACATCCGATGGCTTTATAATGGAATGCCTTTATACGAAAGTTCCTTCGATGGACTTCGAATCTCACGCCATAAACTTGTTATAAAACTGCCAAAAATTGTTAAAAACAACTCTAATTTATCATTAATATCGAGTGAATCAACTCATTCGACATATATTTCGAATTTATCATTTCAAGGCGGAGTCTTTCAATGTATTGCACAGCATAAGAGTCGAGCTATTGTTAGTCAACCCGCAAAATTAATTTTAGCAGAGCTTAAGCCATTTGCCGTTAAGGACAATATAAGTCTAGTGGCCATCGCTGGCAATACTGCTGTGATACCATGTAACCCACCTCATAGTGTCCCTAATGCTGTCACCGAATTTCATTTCAACTCTACTATCATTGACAAAACAAGAGGTAAACCAAATTTTCCTAAAATTAATAATAGCTTTTTCTCATTCAAATATGTGTTTATATATAGATCGGTATCGTTTGATGCCATCCGGAGATCTTCAAATATTTAATGTGCGCGACTCTGACTCTGGCATTTACAGATGTATTGTTCATAATCCATTTCTTGGCGAAAGAATACACGCACACCATTACATACAGCTGTCAGTTGTCAAACAATCTCGTCATCATCACAACCATCAACAACATTATGCAAATAGAAATGTTAATTCACACATTTCTCCAAAGTTTATAGTGAGCCCTAAATCACATATCAGTGCAGTGACGGGCAGTAATGTAACATTTGAGTGCTCAGCGATGGGCAGTCCGACCCCTAATATCACGTGGAAAAAGCTGGATGGACATATTCCCAAATGGAGACACATACAAGACGGTGGAAACCTAATACTGCCTAACATTAAAAGAGGAGATGATGGCACTTATGTCTGCAGTGCATCAAACGGGTCGCCATCAACTACTATTAGTGCTAACTCTGTATTAGATATACAAGAAATACCTCAAATCGTCAGAAAAGGACAGTTGGATGAAAAAAATGCCATTGAAGGAGAAGAAATAGTTATAGAATGCAATACAAAAGGAAAGCCAAAACCAATCATTAATTGGTTACATAACGGAGAACTTATAAAGCCTGAAATATCACATAAAAATGGAATTTCAATTAAAGGAAATGATGGCTCAAAACTAACAATAGCCAATGCAAAGACTCACTCACATTCTGGAATATATCAATGTTTTGCCACAAATGAATTGGGATCTACTTATGCCACGAGTGTTGTCAATGTATTGAATTCGAGTGCAACTGATTCTAATCAAAATAAGAAAGAAAGTCCAGTTAATGAAGACGAAGATGAATCTGATTTAACCAATAATAATGCTGACAGTGATGAAGTGACTGATGAAGAAGAAGACTTATTTAATAGACTCCCGACACAAAATAGAAGAAGAAAGAATAAAAACAAAGGAATAAAAATGGTTCCGCCAACTCGTCCAGAGATAACACGATTGGGTGACGAGTCAGTTATGGTCCGATGGGATGTACCACAAAATGATGGTTTACCGATACTCTTCTTTAAAGTTCAATTCCGTGAAATGGGAAATAAAGGCAGTGATTGGAATACTGTTGATGAAGACATTGCTCCTCATATTCATTCATATGCTGTAAACGGATTGAAAGTGGGATCAAAATATCGTTTCAGGATTGCAGCCGTTTATTCTAACAATGATAACAAATTGGGTCCAAATTCTATCAAATTCACACTATATAAAGACCCGCCAATGAAAAAGCCAGTTTATGGACCGTCTATTATTCACGCAGAACCAGTCAGTCCGTCGGCTATAACAATAAAATGGGAATATTTAGATATCGATTCGGTAGCAATTGAAGGCTTCTTCATATACTATCGCGCGTCCATTTCTGCTGGAGATTATTTAAAAGTGGCCGCAATGGGCGCTAATACTAGATCTCATATAATAACTCATTTATTACCAGACACTACATATGACATCAAAATGCAGTGCTTTAACGTGGCGGGAACTTCCGAATTCTCCAACATTTATATGGTTAAGACAATGCCGAGCACTGAAGTCACCAAAGAAAAGGGACACAAAAAAGATCAAATTGACAATAATAATAAAATTAGTGGAGGCATCGGTCCCGTCAAGACTGATAATGACAAAACATTATATTCTGTTCTAATCATAACAATCGGAGCATTAGTTTTAGTATTTGTTGTTTGTATTGTATTGTGTGTTATAAGACATAAACAACAAACCCCACGATCGACAGTATCGTCGGGTAAAATGCCAAAAGAGAAACATCCGAAAGCGAGTACAAACAATCACAATCACAACCATTTATTTAGTCAGAGTAATCATAATCTATTCACACACCACAGATCTAATGGTCACATCTCTAATACACTCGTAGCCGCAGCTTCTAATGGATATTTATCCCGCACTAATGCTATTGATAGTGAATGTTCGCATCAAATTAACATTAGAGTTAATCCATTTTGTGAAATATCAAACGGTTCTTCACTTAATCGCACAAATTCTATCAATGAAACTCTTAAATCTATGAGTGCTTCCAATCATCACCTCTCAAATAATAATGTCTCAGAAACTCCATTATCATTGAATACTATGGAGAGGAGAAAAATGAAAAGAATTGATGAACACTATCCTAATTTAAATCATAGCAATCCAAGACTTAATCATCACAGCACCAGTTTTACACGATTAAACGGCACGCTCGAGAGGAAGCGTCGATCCAGAACTGATCTGCTAAGTGCTGATAAAGATAATGGAGACTCAACTATTACAAAGTGTAACGGTATGTCTCCCAACTCACCCACTAATGGAACTCTTGTGATAATGCAAAGTTCGTGTTAATTATTTCCCAACAACTTTGTCGACAATCAAATCTTTTTAGTTCTAATGTAATTAAAACTAAATAAAAAATTTATTTAAATTAAATTTTAATTTAGAAAATCAATTAACCTTTTTTATCACTTATTTGTAATATAGTAACGAATCTCTTGTCAGCATTTTTTGATAACCGTTTCGTAAATTATTATTATTATATTTTGTATAAAAGTCATTCACATTGAGCTGTAAATAAGCATATTATTAATTAATGGTTATTTAATTAAAGAAAGTTTTCTGATTCAAGTCTTAAATTAAGGAGTATTTAAGTTTTAGTATTACTAAAAAGCAATTTGTGCGTAATTGTGTAATAATAACTTAGCAAAGCCTGCAATCTTTGGTTCGATGCCTTATATTTTGATGGATTCTCTTAATAAAAGAAGCTTAACATTAAGGAAAACAAATTTCTAGTTGATTATTGTAGCAAATAATAAAATCCTAGTTGAAATTAGAGTTCAAAAAATCGTATTAATAACATCTTGACATGATTTATAGTAAGCATTTTAATTAATGTCAAAAACAAGACATTTGAAGCTATTTAGCAACAAATGACAGTTTCGCCTCTAGTAGAAAGGCTGAAATTGCTGAGGGAGTGGAACATCATTAAAGCAAAGTGAAACGCATCCAAATTTCCTTGCATTTCACTAGTTATCTCTGTCAAAGGGGGAGTCAGACCGCGTAAACTGTTTTATTACATTTGCAGAAAAAGTTTAAATTGGTTTACAACATAAATACCCCAATAAGTGCCCTAACTTTTAATGCTTCTTCCACTGTAAAAATTATATTACAATTGAAAATTCCGATTCTTTCGAAAATGTTTCAACTATTGCAGTGCATTAATAATGATTGTCATCAAAATAAGACTCATGTTTGAGTTCAAGAAAACGTTATACTTCTGATTGAAATTTTCCGAGAATGGAAGTCATGCATGTTTCAAATTCCATTCACTATTGTGTTAAGAGTACCTTTTATTGGGCTATTTAGACAACTTTCAGATTTTATTATTTTATTAAAAGTCACGATGAAATAAACAGATGGGAAACTGTGAATAATTACTTAACTTGTTATTAATTAATAAACCTTAAAGAAACTGAATAATTGTTTAACGAAAATGAAAAGCAAAGACATCGAAAAATATGAATTTTTTGAGTATATTTGAAATGTGGCGATAATTCATTAAAATGAATGCATTTGAATACTTGAAAGTATGATCTACGATGACATGCTATATCTTAAGCAATCATAAAAGATGATTTGAGCCTTAAGGCAAGTGCTCATTAAGTGGAATATTGCATGGCTTTGTTTTTGGCCTACCTCTCACTGTCTCCCTGTCACAGAAACTGATACTGTATTAACTTAATGTCAGACAGTTTTGAGATGTGCGGATGAGGGAAAGGGAGTAAAGTATGCGGTTTGCCCTTCACTTTACTTCTCAAGTCCACTTTTGAGGTTTCAAAAAAATATGCGTTGTTTAACACACATGACATTTTGAAACAAAAGCAAACAATTTTATCCCTAGAAAGAAAACTTCATATTTATATAAACATGAACGAAGACTCCCAATAATGGCTTCAACAAACTTTTCAGGTCCGGTTCGTGGAATTGAAGCTACTTTAGGTTTTGCATTAAGGTTCACATTTTTAAACATTAATCATCACAATGTGTGCCTCTATTTTAGTCTTAAAGACTCCCTACAGTTGATTTTCATTATTATTGTATCTTAAGTTATATACAGTATGGTTTAGTACCAAACTTATAGTCCAACCTTTTGGTATTTTCTATCTCAATATTTTGGCATTATTAATGAGATCCAGTGCTAATGTAGACGTCATTCAGCAAAAACTACTATACACTACTCTAACAGTCTCGCCCCGAAACATAAGTCCACAATCCAAAACTCTAGCAACCATTTACATCAGTTTCATTTTCTCTTATTTTCATTCAGTTATCCCACAGTTAAGAGCAGTTTTCAAGTATTTTCACGTAATCTAAGTTTAAAATTCCTTTTCTTCCAATCAATCAAGTTTGGGTCAAGAAATTGTGTTATTAATCGATGTAAGCTTTAATTCAGAATCACAACTCATCTACAGGAATATCTTATGAAGAATTAAGAGAAATTATAGTAATTATTAATTCTTTTGAATGAATTATCAAAAAAAAAATTTAAAAAAACAATATTTGAATAAAATTTTACGATGAATGCTTCGGTATAACTTTCCTACGAAAAGTAGCGGCTAAAAGATGTACTCTTCGATAAATATTATAGAAGCACAAACTGATAGCTAAATCGAGGTCTGACTGTAAAATTGAAACTAATGGTACAATAATTCGTTAGGTGGTCACGATTCGTTGATACCAAAGGCGCTCAAGTCTTGTTAATTTCATAATGAGAAAGGGTTCTTATCAGAAGAATGTTTTGTGGATTTTGTGTTTTAAGGTTCTCTCATTTTTATAACTTATATTTGTTTTGTAGAAAAAAACTTAATCTTCTATTTAATAGAACGCCTACACAAGCATTTAATTATTGTTTTAAAAGATATTATGATTAATACATTCAATTAAACAAGAAATCTTTAGAAACTCATCGAAAGCAATGTTGAACTGAGATGTTTTTCAGGGTCAGTCTAGAGTTTGAGCCCTAATAAAATCCTTGAGACTCTCCTTTGAAAAAAATGAAAATTCAAAAATTATAACTTTGAATGCATTGAACTGAATACTAAATTTATGCGAACATCAATTATTGTACTCGAAGAGAGTGTATATTCACTGACTTATATTTCCATTAAAATTATAGTTTGTGTGGGAATATTTCAGTCATTATGTATTATGAGATGCGATGCCATTCAATTTATTATATTTTCAATTTGTTCGACAACATTGCAAAACACTAGGTTTTAAATTTTTTTATAATTATATCACATAATCCATAAAAGTCATAATTAATTAGACCTCTTCATCAATAAAACCAAAAATGATTACTATCAATGAATGGGCTCAGAATATGTTTAGATATTTTAGTAGATTTCAAATGTCTTACTTGAAAATTATAATAATTTAATCACACAAATAATGCACAAATACTTTGAAAATGTGAAATCAATTCTAAAAACCAGTTTACAAGTGATAAATATTAAAACTTTAAGTCTATAACCAAACCACAGATAAATTTCTATATTAAAAGTCAATTATTTAGACTAATTCGATGTATTGACAGAATGATTGAAATATAAAAAATTATTGCACTTTTTTTTATCAAAACATGATTTATTGAACACCAATAGATTTGGCATATTTTTGAGCCGCTATTTTAGAGTTTAAGATACAATCGGGAACACTATAGCCTTGATATGAGGACCCGATTAAACTTAAATTCATTTCATGATTTTTAATTTGTTGATCAATTTTTTCTAATTTTTTGCGATGTCCTAAATAGTACTGAGGAATACAGTTCTGCAAAAACAGAATAATAGTCAATAGAGAACTTAAAGTAAATGTTTTGAATTAATTACTTTACAAATGGTAACCATATGTCGAATGGGATCATCTTTTATGTTGAGATACAGTCGGGCAGCTTCTAAAGCATGGCCAAGAACTTTGTTTTTACTGACATTATTGACATCACCTAATATTTGCTCAAACCATTCGCCGCCAATCATTACCTTAATTTTAATAAATTCAAAATATTGGTTAAAGAAAGTTAAAAAATTCGATATTAAACATGATTACTGTTATTCTTGTTATGTCCTGACCAGCGTTGAAATGTGGAAATACACAAGAATCATAAGTAATGCCTAATACTTTAGATTCTTCTCGAGTGGGGACCAGAAACCCAAAGCCTGAATTGTCTGCCATTACTTTTCCTTTGAATTCAAAGTTAACTACAGCCATATGAACACTTGTTATACTATTTAAAGCATCGCATAAATCACTGTAAACATTATTTGGCAAAATAGATGATAATTTTTGAGCCGGTAATGAAGAAAATACATGATCGGCTTCTATTATGATATCGTTTTCTTCTTTAGTCGATATATTGATGAGAGCAGTATTCGTTGCTTTATTAAATTCAAGTTTATTAACAGTTGACTCGTTATAAACTTGAACCGGATTTCCGTCCAAATGAAGCATGTAATCACACAATCGGTTAGGAAGTGTTTGAATTCCATTTTTAAATGAATAGACCGACCATTTATTAGACTTTGCCCACATCGCGAGATCGCTTGAATGATGCTTTTCAGCCTTACTCTCTTCAATGTTGATAAAAGTTCCTTTCACTATTGAACCCGTTTTTTGTTCTGCTTTAAGCATTAGTGGAAACATTGCAGGGAGACTTAATTTCTTCGAATCTCCGGCAGTTATCCCGCGACATAACGGATCAAAAAAATAGTCAGCAATTTCTGAACCTAATCTGTGATTAATAAAGTCATAAACACTGATATCTCCTCCCCATTGACTCAAATTTATTTTCGGTGTCCGCAAATCTTTCAGCACATATTTGTATAACCGCTGAGTGAATGGTGCCGGAGTTCGGATCAAATCCAATATACCTGAAGGCAATTCGAGTAATTTATTATTAACTAAAATGAAACGTTTTTTAAAAGCGGGAGAAGTGGCGGCCACACCAATCACTTCATTCGCTAAACCAATTTCGTCTACCTTTTCGGGTAATTAAAAATTATTCAATTGATTGTAAATAAATTCAATATAAGATAAAAAATATTGTAATACAAGCGCTAATGCATTAAATCCTGAAGGAGTGGCTGATCGAAGACTTTTTGGGCCCAATTCATGGATGACCCCATTGTCGTGTTTGACTGACTTAATCCAACCGCCAAATTGTTTCTCACTTTCGATGACTATTATCTTCGGGAATGAACTCAATTGTGAACAAAACTTTTGCAAATAATAAGCACACGAGAGACCACTTATTCCTCCGCCCAATACTACGATCGGATTCATTGACATTAACCTGAAAATTGTTTTATCAAATTTTTTTAATAACAAATATTATTAATTATTTAAAAATGATTTAAACTCTATAAATAGTGACAAAACATTTGAAATGAAGTTTTGCTAATACTTTACGCAATAGTCTGTTGTCTGACATCTAGTGATTGTATTGAAGTCACAAAAAACGCAAAATCATTGCTTTTTAAACATTTTCAATTCGTATTCAATTTATATAATAATTAATAAACAAAAACTATTGTCTAATTTTAATAATTATTTATTTAATCATATAATTAGTATTATATCTAATATTTAATAATATGGAAGAAATTGGGATTATTTTACCCGAAAAGGTATGTGTTTTTGTGAATCATTTGTTTGAATCATTTATTTATAAATTGAAATAAAAAAATTCAATTAAAAATTCATTTGAATCTCAATAATAAATCATATTTTAATGAGTTTACGGTTTGATTGAAAGGAGGAATCGTTCGGAACTGATGCCAAACATTTGGTGACCACATCTTCGACTCCAACTCATGATAACGAAGATTTGGATGACTTGTACGCCAAATACAAGAAACTTCAGCGACAATTAGAGTTTCTTGAAGTACAAGAAGAATATATAAAAGACGAACAAAAGAATTTGAAGAAAGAATATCTTCACGCACAGGAAGAGGTGAAACGCATACAGAGTGTGCCACTAGTTATCGGACAATTCCTGGAAGCGGTGGACGCAAACACAGGAATCGTTGGTTCGACCACTGGATCTAATTATTACGTGAGAATCTTGAGTACAATCGATAGAGAATTATTGAAACCCAGTTCTTCAGTGGCTCTTCACAAACACAGCAATGCTTTAGTGGATGTGTTGCCGCCCGAAGCGGACAGCAGTATAGCTATGTTGAGACCGGACGAGAAGCCAGACGTGACTTATGCTGACATCGGAGGACTTGATATACAGAAGCAAGAGATTAGAGAAGCCGTTGAACTGCCGTTAACTCACTTCGAACTATATAAACAGATAGGAATCGATCCGCCGCGCGGTGTCCTTATGTATGGCCCGCCCGGTTGTGGCAAAACTATGTTAGCGAAAGCAGTGGCACATCACACGACCGCTTCATTCATTCGAGTGGTGGGCTCTGAGTTCGTGCAGAAATACTTAGGTGAAGGCCCGCGGATGGTTAGAGACGTGTTTCGATTGGCGCGAGAGAACGCGCCCGCAATCATATTCATTGATGAAATCGATGCGATCGCTACCAAACGATTCGATGCACAAACAGGTGCTGATAGAGAAGTACAACGAATTTTACTAGAATTACTCAATCAAATGGATGGCTTCGATCAGACAACTAATGTCAAAGTAGTCATGGCCACTAATAGAGCCGACACTTTAGATCCCGCACTCTTAAGACCCGGAAGATTGGATCGAAAAATCGAGTTTCCATTACCTGATAGACGTCAGAAACGACTCATTTTCTCCACAATCACCACTAACATGAACTTAAGCGATGAGGTCGACCTCGAAGACTATGTTGCCAGACCTGACCGCATCTCTGGAGCCGATATCAATGCTATTTGCCAAGAGGCGGGTATGCATGCGGTCAGAGAGAACCGTTATGTAGTTCTTCCTAAAGATTTTGAAAAGGGGTATAAAAATAATATAAAGAAAGACGAATCTGAACATGAATTTTATAAGTAATGGTATTTCACTCAATTCATTATATGCTTATCAATGACACCCTATTCACAGATATGTCGAGTCTTTTCTATTGTATAACTTATTGATTATCGGATTTGATTCGATAATAAGATGTGTTAAAATGTAATAAAATTTTTAAGAAAACGTAATCTTATCTCAAGAAGTGTTCAAACATGTGTTGGAATCGATCGAACATGTGAAAGAAATTTTTTTAATAGTATTTATATCTGATTTGAATGTTTGATAAGTTTTTGATAAGTTTTTTGATAAGTTTTTTGCGTTTTTTGCATAAGGTGTGCAATGAAAAAATGGATGATATAATATTTGAAGTGTCTTTTAGATGCCGCTTCTCGTACATTGTGTATGGTATGTATGCCTTAAGGCATTGGAGACCATAACCAAGTATTTGCTCTTCGATTGGATGATTAGCTCTCTGTTGACGACCTTCTCTATAATGGTCTCCATTGCTGTTCGACTGCAGAACTGCACCATTTCTGGGTTTATAATATACTTATAGTCATATCAGTCTCTAAAGTGTGGGTGTTTTAGACCAGAAAACAGCCATTTTTTGGCTAAAGATAACATTTATTACTTAATAAGAATTTGATTATTATTAATAAGAGATAAAAAATGTGGCGACTCATCAATACTTTGATTATTGCTATAATTGTTGTGGTTTTTCATTCATCTAATGTTGACGCCTATGTAGAGGTGAGACTCATCTCAAATCATTCACTACTTATTCACTTCTCGTTTCTATTTATAATTATTTCTTAATTACTAATTCTAATCAACATTTAACTATATATTTACCGATTCATTACAACCAGTTTTTTATAATTCACTTCAAATGTGTGTCCATTTCATTATCTAATACTATATTATCCTATTTTCCAAAATATTAATCATTAATTCTCTCCTAAATCTGTTATTTATTATTGATTTTTCGCTAATTTAGAAATATTTCTCAAATTATTCAAAAGTCAACTGAGACAGAAGTGAGACAAACAATATTATGAGAGTTATGAAGGAATCAGTTATTTTCGATTTAGTTCTCATTCATTGAATTTTGATTGAATGCACTCATTCTTGAAATTAATCTTAATTTGATTGCAGTTTTCGTGCTTTGAATACAATTTTGTTGGCTTCAAATAATGTCTATTTTATGACTCGATTTACCTTAAATTGAACAATACTTTGAAACCCTCTTATGTAAGACACCATTCCATCAAACTGTGTTTCAATTGTCCTCAAACTCATTATCTTTGAGTCTGGTATTAGTTTTGGTCTTTTATAACACTTATTAATCATTTTTATTTCACAACCTATTCATTGATGTTTTCATAAAGACTTAAATTTCTATCAGTAAATAAGTGAATATTAATATGAATTAATAATTGAAAGCATTAATGCCTAATTGTAGTCAACTCTAAGAATGATTGAATCGATTCTTGAGACCTAACATTTATGATCAAAAGACACTTTCCCTGAATTACTTTTAATGTAATGTTTATCGATATCTCAAACTGTTATTTCGGCAAAAGTGGTGTTTTCGAGAAGAATGACTCATCTCTCGCCTCAAATCGATTCTTTTTCGCATAAAGTCATACATTCATAGTTAGTGTTTGTTCACTCTTGAGTTTTGGTCACAAATTCCGGAAAAAAATCTCATTTCATATGATTCGCAAATTTTTATGTCAATGAAGGAAAACTCATATTTTTTTGTCAAAACATTTTTTCTGTTATATTAAAATATTTTGTGCTCAACTTTAATATAAAAAATAGTCTATTTTTGATTGAGTTTCACAAAAGTGATAATTCTTTGGAAATTTGACATTACTTTACGATTGAGTTAAATAGTAACCGATTTTCTCCAGTTTAATGTTTGTCTATATTTGAATCTGAAAACCATGTTTTACACAAAATATTCTTTGCATTTTGTTGTTTAACTGCATTCTGTTGACTAGCATTGAGAATAAATTCTATATAATGGGTGCGATTCTTATTATTTTTTATAAAGTCAAATGTTTATATAGAACAACTCTATTTACTCAATAGAATTTTATCAATTGTTATCGTCTCTTAAAAGACTTTTATAATATTTATCTATATAAAACACTTATTAACAGTTATGTTTTCGAACCAAATATTTGCCTTTTACACACTTGTGTTTCAATCCTAAGATACTTTTTCATCATTATTATAGTTTAATTTTACAGTTAAATCAAAGCTTAGATTCAAAAAGATTCAAAAAGATTCAAAAATTTAGGAAATCAAACAAATTCTTTTCATATAACATTGAAAGTATTGGAATTAAACAGTTATAATGAGTTATTCAATGTATGCACAGCTATATTATTGTGTAAATTCTCTCTTAAGCCTTTGCATTTTCATGACTGGTTTTATCTACGATTCAATTTAGACTAAAGACGTGCGTATTTCAGTCTGAAAGCAAACTTAGACAGAGGTAAGGTTCATTTACCGGGGGGGTTAGCTTTCGGAAAATCCCCAAATTTAGGGGGCGTCAAAACTCATCGGATTTGATGGACAATTTTTTGACCAAATGAAGTTTTTCTTGGAATTTTTTCCTAAACCTTTCCTGAATTTTGTATATATTCCCCCGAAATGCTATGTTTACTATGAAAAAGTTTCTCGAAATTGATTCCTATTTCGATAGTAACATGCTCAGTTTGTTCCAAATTTGGCCTCTTTTCCACCATGCTACTTTTTTAGTTGAAAATCTCCATTGTTATCCAGCCTCGAGACCCCCTTATCCAAGACAGGCTGAAGATGAATGGGGTATAGAATACGTGCTCTGAAACAATTTTAGAGACTTTTGAATGAATCGAGCTTTGAATGTGGTTCACCATATATTCTAGTCATGTAATGCAACATTTAGTCTTAATTAGCTTATAATTTATTTTAATTCTATGCATTTCAGTGTTTAGTAATTCATTGCGTCCCTTCTGTAAATCCAATATTATTTACCTGTACTAATGAAATATTAAAGGACTTTACTATTGATGACATTAGTTTGAAATATTTGGGTAGAGGACAAAGCATTGAAGATAGCGATTGTGAAAACCTATTGGAGCTGATAAATTATGTGCTTTTCTCCTATACTTGATAAATGTTATCTTTCTTTATAGTTATAGCGATTCCAGAATATTCTTTTCTTAGTATTCCAGAATATTCTATAACTCATCATATTTTTTTCTTAGTAAATCAAATACAAAATCGTTTACCGTCTTGTGTTTTCGGGTTTTTAAGTTATTCTGTTTTATCCTTATTCCTATCAACAGAATTCGCTTATTATTCTGTTTCCAAATTTCAATTCAATAATTTTGATAATAAAATCAAATGTTGAATAGAAGGGCACCACTATTTTGAATGGAAATATTAAAGAAGGTTTTAGATTCCGAACTGAGAAATTTCATACGAAAATGTTTCTATCATTAATTCCAGTATATAAGCAAAGAGAGAAAAATGAGACATTTTGTTCATAGCGTGACAAACAATTTTTCAGTAGAACCCGAAGACTCGAAAGCAAAGTTTATTATTTGGGAGGATATTTTGAGTACTGTATTGTTCGTCTATTGAATCTATTGATAAAATTACATAATATACTGCCGTATACGGTTGCGAAGAACGTTCGTATAAACTTACTATTATTATCCTATCAAAGCCATTGTAGCAGAGATACCATTTTTGGGAATACAATGGGCTTTTGTCTCTGTTTGATATTATATTTCTTCGCTCATAAATGTCATTTACCAAACAAGAAGCTTATATCTTACGAGAACTAACAATAGATACCAAATCCTTCTTTAAACCGTTTTTAAAATGGAAAAGCACTGAATTTCCAATCAATGCCAACAGTTATACACTCTATTTGCAAATAAATCTGATTCACAATTCATGCTTTTCTCGCAATTTAATTCTCAGAGTGACTGAAGTGAGGGCTTTCTTGAGTATAAGACGGATTATATTTTCCATTCAATAAAGTTATAGTTTGCTTCACAATAACAGTTTTTACTCTGATTTTACTGAACTATTTTCCTCGTAAGAAGATTTTTCACTTTATCAAATATCATATTAATCTTTATAAAATGGTATTTAAAAAAGAAATGTCAGCATTTTTACTGCAAACATATACTCATATAATGTATGGGATAGAGATTGTCATAAAACTTTTATGAAAGTAATCTCCATTATATAAGATAAGGTGTGTAACTTTAATACATTATTGACTTTTCGAAGCTAAAAATTCTTCAAAAACTAAAAATGTCTCATTTCTTTTAAGTGCCTGCCTTTCAAAGATTTACTTATCACTGATCAATGACTGGAAACTTTGCTTTCAATGGTTGACTCTCTCTATCGTTTTTCTATTCTGAACATTTTCCGGAACTTTATGCCCAGAGTTGTTCACTGTTTGAATCACTTTAGTTCAATCTCATTATTGGACGCTATGATCAGTATATTGTTTTGTCATTGCAAATGCTTAATAAGGTATCGTTGAGTTGAAGACTACCTTATTATATAAACAATGGACTCAATGTTGAAATAGCGCTTTATTAGAACACAAATCATCAGAAAAGAGATGCATTTATAGCAGAGCCACACTTTTAGATTTGTTCAAAATAATTCAACTCTCTGGAGGAACTAAAGATTAGATCAATAAAGTTAGCTTTTCTTCTCATTTCGTCTTTCCCTCATTTTGTCATCACTGAATCTCTCACTCAATTCAATGAGAGACCTAAAGAATAACTAATTTAAACCTTTTTTCTATTCAATTATTAAGCCTTTTTGGAACTCATTTTTGCAGAATAATTGTCACAATTATTATTGATTAGAAATTTTTCATGACAACGCCAACCATTGCAATCAAATTACGTCTTCCTTTGTTTGGTTTAAAACACATTTTTTAAAGTCTGATTCAATTGTTCTCTTCTAATCCCAACAGTCAAACAATTGAAATTCTCATTCATTTCAATTTGAACTGAACTGAATATTTCATGAGACCTCTCATTTAGATGACTCTTTTTTATAATTATTGTATCTTCAAAGATAGAATAGATGAATAAATCATGTAATATTTGTCTATATAGTCAGCTTTCATATGAATGCTTCAGACTTTCAAATTTAAATTTTAAATTAAATTTTTCGAAAAAAATTAAAGCGAATACAATTTTGTTTCTTTAATGGAATTCTGAAACAATATAATTGTTGAACACAATTTGGCGATAAAACGAAATCAAGTTTTTGATAGAAATAATGTATAAAATCTGAGACAAGACAAGAAATTTGATAGAAAAAGGAATTGTGTTTATAACGTGATACCATTAAGAGTTAGACTAAAGTTGCTCTTAAAACTCAATGTTCCAGAGCTAACGTCCAGTATATATTACAATATTAGACTGTATTGAGTTACTAATGTGAGCCGTTTTGAAGCGCCTCAGTTTTGATCTTACTTTCATTATTTATAATAAATTGGAGAAAAAGTAGTTTCTGTATTTATGATGCAAAATAAATTGGATTTCAAGATTATTTCAAGTCTCTCTCACATGAGAAAATGTTTTTGGCAAACATGCAAGAAATACGTACTTGTATTCTAGATTTTGCGATTATTTTTTTTTACTTGTTTATCAACATTTTGCATGCAAGTAAAGCAACATCTTTTTATTACTCCGCTGTGCATTCGTTTATTACTACAACGTGTTTCGACATTTTTCAATATTTTCAGCATATTTTATCATATTTTTTAATGATCAGACACATTAAACTAAAACCATGTCCTTAAGGCTTTTATTAATCTTATCATTTTGACGGACAATATGACAAAGAGTTATGTTTTAGTTTAGTTTTGGCCAACATTTAGTCAACTTATCATTCGCAATAACCAGCTTAAGAGTTATTATTACGGCTTATACTATGATATGAACGTCGAAAAAATATAACAAAATACTTTTTTCTAACGGTTTTATTCCCTTATATGAGAGATAAAAAAATGAAAGTATGATTGATTTCATATACGTGAAGGTAATATTGCTTACGTGATCGCTGAAATTGGATGTGTGTATGCTTTAGTGTCATTATTTCTACTTTTGTTATCTAAATTCTGACATTATATGATTTTGTATTAGTGAACAAAATTCAATGACATGAACCTTCAAGAAAACAAATTTAATTTAACTAACTTTCAAATTTTTTAAAATCTCAATCTATGGCTTATTTTATAGTGGATTTACAAATTTATTCCACATTTTTTCGTCAATTCGAGCAATTCTTCGATGTTTTTCATGAATAAAACTTATACAGAAGTTTGTCTCACAGTTAGTCTTTGAAATGACTTTTGCTTTTCTATTTACTTTTTCATAAATAGGCAAAATTTAGTACAGAATCGACAAACATTTGATATTGAAAATAGATATTATAATTTACTTTTGAATATAAAATATTTATTTAAAAAGCACAATTCAATTAATTGTAATCCTGTTTTAATCTCTCTTGACATACTTATTACATTTTTGGAATCATAGAACTTACACAAAAAATATTACAACTCCAGTAAACTGACTGTTTTTAAAGACATTTTATTTGAATTTATCAATCAAATCAGGCTTTGATTCGTAGATAAGCATATTTTAAATGAAATATATTCATAATTTGCATGACCCACACTTGATAGAGAGTTGTCTATGAGTTTGACTCATTTAAGACTATTATAATAGATAGAGATAGAGCTCGGGCTCGGATAGAGCACGAATTTTGAGGAAAATATAAAGGAAATTCGTATTTAAATAAATTTGTAATTTTTCAATTTTTTCAAAATAAATGATTTCTATTTTTGAATCGATGACTCTGTGAAACATGGAAGACATGTATTTTGATATCTTGTTAATCATTTCTAGAGAATGAGTTCTTGGATTTCTAGTAATCAGACAAAGGTTAGAGAGTTAACGCCTTTGTTTATGTAAATTTTCTAATACTTACAAACGAATCTTATGAAAACTAGCATTTGAAGAAAATTCATCATTGAAGTCAATTTTAGAAATGAATTCTCTTATCTTGACATAAAGCGAGTCAAATATATTGTAGAGTTCACTCATTGATATTGGATTTATTCATGAGGAATATAGTAAATAAATTCAATCCCAATATATATAAGGGCATTACGTATAGTGAGTCTATATGAAATGCGTTCTTCTATCTTTCTTTATAATTTATATGACTATATATTTTATATTCATAACTTTGTTTAAGGCAGACAACAATGTAATTGCATTGAACCGTAACTTATGGATACATAACTCGCATAATTCAATAAAATATTTATATTTGCGTCATTCTATTATTACTAATTTATGAAAATTTTAATGGAAATGCTATCAAATTAAATGCCCAATTTGTCAATGAATATACAAAATATGGTTGGAAACAATAGTTTGGATTTTATGAAATTATTTCATTCTGTAGTGATATATAATGCATTACTTGCGCAAAGAATACAAAGAAATAGCTTTAAAATGTGTGCTGTATTTAATGTAGTGTTACAGTACTTCCTATGCGTCAAAATTCATTGAATTGACTGCGTCTGAAAAGTACTCGTATTATTGGTATTAAACTTACATATTGTAGTGGAAATATTGATTGCTCATTCAAAACAACTTTAACTCTAGTTCCAAGCATAGAAAGTAAGATTTTCATTGACCTGTGCTATAGAAAACTTATTTCCTAAGTTTGGATCGAATATGCTGTCAAGTTATGAGATATGAATAAAGATTGATAGCGAACGACGAAGACTTTGCTTATTCAAAATATTCAAACTATAGATTAAATACATATAAGGCTTATTTAATTAATCATTTAAAATATCAGCTTTCAATCCTTTCTCATATAAAGCAAACCTGAGTTGAGCTCCATTTAAATGAAATAAATATACGCTCTAAAGGATATTTCACATGAAGTAATATGAAAACCAATTACTAGTTTTAGATTAAAGTCAATTTTAGAGACACGCCTATCCTCAAGTGCATAATATTTATTTGTATGGATTTAGGCAACTATTTTAGGTAATCACGTCTGTTGGTCAACCATTTAGTCTCACTTACGAATAGTACAACTTTTCTTACCATTCGAACAATCATTTATGAGCTTTCTTTTATTGCAAAAATTCCTTCACCTCTGTAAACAATTTTTCAAACTTTAACTGTTTATTCAATAGTAGATCAAGAGGTTAAGGGAATAATGCTATAAATTCATGATTTTCAGGAAAGTAATAGAATATTCATAGATTGTCTTCTAATTGATATTTAAAAATACTTTTGTTCACTATAATTGAATTTTTGTAATTTTCTATTAACTCAACCGATGATTTGCAAAAATAGGTTTAGCCTTAAGTTAATGAATGTTTTGTCCCATTATTTTATAAACTAAAGCGAACTCATCAGTGGCTCGTTTAATGGAAGTGATGGCTCAAAATAGCCATTAAATTCCATTGCACTTAAACTCATTCCAATCAAAACTATGCAAATTATTTAAAAGTTTTAATATTTCAATTCTTATTCAGTCAATTTACTCATTTTTCAATTTTAGCAAAAATTTCATTTTCGTAAACCCGTATATTTTTCAAATGTTAACCAGAAGTAGTCTTTACAAGTGATCAAACTATACCAGAGTGATTGGGGCCAAAAAATTGCTCGAAAAATAAATTTTTTAAAGTATAAAAAGTATAAGTCTTTTAAGTAATTGAAATTAAAACGTTAATTTTTCTCGTTATTTTTATACATCAACATTAGTTTTGTTATACATTTTGGTATAAATTTATGGCAAATATTCATAAATAAAAAGCTTCACTTATTTATTGATCTAAACTAAAACTCAAAATTATCTATCGATTTGTACAGTATTTCGATTAAATACAAGATAATGATTAAACAAAAAAAATTAAAGACTCATTTATTTTGAGAATTAATATTCAATATTAACAAAAGAGGAATAATAAAACATGTTTTAATCATCAAATAAGAAGTGGAATTAGAAACAAAAGTCAAGCTAAAGCTGATTAAAAATTTGGTTCATACGATTGCAATTTGCAAACATTTGAATGCCTCTTTACAGCTATTGCATTAAGTTTATAGAAAAAACAGTCTTATTCTAAATTATTTGAATATTTCTTCTTAAATTCTAATTAAATACACTTTCTATGTTCTGGAAAAAGCATTCAATTGCAAAACCATGGATTGAAAAACTTGAAAAATTTAATTTAAAATAAGAAACTCATTTCATATGTATTTAAATGACATCTGAATTTCACTATGAATTTGACTTCAAATCACTTTTATCAAGAAATACTTGTTCAGCATTTATAGGTTTTTTCTGCAGAAAAATAATCTATTTTGAAATGATTATTAAATATTTATTTAACTGTTTTTATGATTAGATATAATTATAAGACTTGAATACAAAAGTATTGAATAGATGTAACGAAGATGGGAATGAAATAATGAGTTGTTATTTGGAATCTCTGACAAATATGAGTGAACATAAACTTGCAAAGAAAGCACTGTTTGACATCATAATCTATTCAATTTACAGAAGACTTATTTGCTGAATAAATACTCAAAACTAAATATGATGTGTTTATCGCGAAAGTTTGTTTTTTCAAATTTTCGCCTCAAACTATTCATAAAATACTTCATGTAAATTTTCATAAGAAATTTTCGTTTTTTGTTGTAATTTTGTTTGAGTGTCAAATCAATAATATTTGTATCTATTCTCAGTTAATAATAACACATAAAGTTTAATCTTATACTATATAAGAAAAAAAATTAATTCTAGTCTTGTTGGCCTTAAATCAGAAACATTTAATGACCAAATCTTATTCAAATCTTTTTCTGGTTTTTCTCTTTACTTTTTCTGACTTTAAGCTCAGATTAGCCATAAAATCGTGTCAACGTATGTTTACTTAGTTATATGCAAAAAGGCATAAATTGTAAGATTAAGTCAAGAATATAGCTATAAAAAAGAAAATTTGATCGTAGACTCATTTCCTTTCCTTTTTTGCACCAATTATTTATTTTGTAGAACAATAACTTTCAGTTCATGATTGCTAAACTCAATTTAAATTCTGTAATATATTTAGACTAACATTTTCTTAATAAAACTGTAAATTTATTTCTTTTCGTGGAATTAATTCGTGATTTTTTATCTTTAAAAAATTATTAAGATCTTAAGAGAGAACTGCAGCGCACCTAAAATGTAATGGTGTCAAAACCGAAAAAAAATAATTTTTGGGCATTAAATCTCTTTTATTACCTTAATTTTAAAAACTGTCAAAAGTCCATCATTTATTTTTATGGATGTTTGCGATACAAACTATAGGTATATTAAAGATAACTTTTGAGTGGAAAAAAATTTATATGATAAAAGTGTTTTCTCGAAAAGAGAACAGAATAACTTTTGGAGAAATTCATTTTGAAGGTTTGGAAGTTTAAAATGAAATCAAATATTAGATTTTTGTGAACTCATGTTTCTCTCACTTGAAAAGAGAATATGAAAGCAAAACGTAAGATGAATGTACAGAAGCCACTGATCCTAGAAGTGATGTGGTCTGTAAATAACTGTATTCTGTAAGTATGCAATTGAGGCAACCGGTAGCAAAAGTAATTGTGATGGCCTTCTCTCATGTACATCGCTCTTAATTGGATTTTTTCTGGTATATTACAAAAGAGAATTAAACATTGACTGACATTTACTCTTAGGTCTGTAGCGATCGAACCACTCGAACAAAATATATATACAATCGATTTTGTGATATTCCTGTATTTTCCTCAGCATTGTTTGTAAAATGCCTCAAATCATGTTATTTTCTCTGGAATTGCTTCAAACTATATATTTTCTTTGCGCTAACAATTAATTAGATTTATGTTAGGTTTAGGACACATTAAAATGATGAATCAACATTTCAAACTCCAGTTTCTCTCAATTGCTCTACTCTTTCATCGATTTTTTCACTTTAAACTTAATTATATTCTCGTTCCCGAAAGCCTTATAGCTTTTAGCCATAACTTTAAATGAATCGCTAGTTCTCTCGCTAATTGTTACTTAAGAGAAATTAGAATTATTTATATTTTATTAATTAATTATAGAATGACTTTATTATTTGATGAAATTTGACTCATTATATTTGATTAGTTATATAACGAATAATTACATAACTATTATATACTTCAGGCACTGGCGGCAAACATTGACACTGGTTTGAGTCATTTCCAACCTATGGTTGCCATCTTATGCGGACACGGAAAATACCACAATCAATACCTCGATGAAAATAAGAGATGGATATCAGATCCTGATCCTAAAGCTGTTTGCACTAAAGACAAACTCGAAATTTTAGAATATTGTCGAAAGGTATGTATCTTTTCAAGAATAGTGAGTTATTATTATTTTCATTTTGTCAAACTCCAAATGTTTTTCGATTTTAGCCAAAGCGACAAATGAATGTATAAAAAACTTTTTTATCTGGCTTTAGAAACTTCTTGTGTGAATAGAAACCCTTTGTTAAGCATAGATGAAGTCTGACTAAAATATTCGATTACTTGTTAGAACTAATGTTAATTAATCCACAAATCTTGCATCTAATAGCGTATGGCTTACGCCAGATTTTCTTTAGCTCAAACTTCGATTCTGATGAAATAGTTTTCTAAGGGTATTGAATAATGAAATTCTTCTCAATGCAAATATCTTTTCTTAATGTCTGGAAATAATCGTATAATTCCATATCAAATGAAACAATTCTTAACCAGAGAATTAATCGTTCTTAATATTAATCTCATGGCATAACATACAAGTTGCAGTTTTAAGCATTTATTAGTTATGTCTCTCTCGTCTCTCTCTCGTCTCTCTCTCGTCTCTCTCTCTCTCTCTCTCTCGTCTCTCTCTCTCTCTCTCTCGTCTCTCTCTCTCTCTCTCTCGTCTCTCGTCTCTCGTCTCTAACACACATTTCAATGAAGACTGAAGTACTGAAGAGACTTCAAATATCGATCAAATTCACTGGAAAGGCATTCGAGTGTTTCGATGCATATCTTTGATGCATACTATGGGCGTCGACCTGTTAATATAGGATATATATAAATGTGGAGAAAAAAGTGCATAGAAAACAATATCTAACATATTATACTATTTTCTTCAGTTCACATCAATTCATTTTTTAAACTCTACTTTTCCAAAGCTTTTTAAATGAATACCTGACAAAAGAATATTTCATAGTAATATAGCTTTTTCTCTAAATTAATCATAATTTCTCAATATTAATGATAGTTATTTTATTTATAAATTTTCAATTTGAGCTCATGTTTAACATTAAAAACGATGGATAAAAAGGCAATGAAACCGATAATTTGCAAAACTATGCAATTCTACGTAAAGTGAATCTGTTGTATAATTTTGGGAATAAAATGACTTTGAAATTACGGGAAATTGAATCTGTCTTAACCGACAAAATGATTTCTTGTTTGAATGAACCGCTAATAAATAGCATTATATAATGTGCAAAACTGTTGAAAGAAGAAGTGTTCAGTTATATAATTTGCATTCGTAGCAAATTTAGCATTTCTTATAGGATTTTGTAATGATTTACTTATTTAAATAGATCACTGCAACCATTCTCAGTAAATATTCAATAATGATTGAACGTTCGCCTTATTTTCTCGAGAAAAAATTATATTCATTTATTAAACAGTTGGATATGTATAGAATTGCAGTTTTATTTGGTAAGAAAGAAAATTAGCACAAAGAAAACCCAAATAAATCTATACCAATGAAGTCTTTAGAGAATAGAAGTGGACGTTTGGAATCGTATTTCTAGAGACAGATGTATAATGAATAATAAGAGAATAGGTTTCAATTGGTTCTCTTCTCTCATTCAAGTATAGAATATCAACGATTGAATGCGTCATTTCGTGTTTCCCGATAATTAACAAGTGATGTTCAATAATGCATTTCATTGTGAATGTTTTATAGCAAATCTGTTTCTACTTTTCTGTCATGTCTATCAGACTTTACAATGAATTCTTTGAAACTTCTAAAACTTCACTATCATATGACTAGTGTATGGCTTTTCCCATTCGTTTATCCATTTTATTCAATTCTTATTTCATTTCTGAAATATATTGCAAAGATGTTTAGAAAGAAAGTTCTGTATTCTATAACTAAAGTACTCAAGTTTATGCATTCATTTAATAGCCTAAGGCTTCTCATAAAAGTAGGATTACGTACAATACGTATGTATACTAATGCTATACTAAAGACTATTCGTAATAAAGACTTGAATTGTTGAAGCCATAAGCTATGAGTTGAATATTTAGCTCTGCCATGAGATAAGTCATGCTTAATTTGCTTTAGTTAGTAATATTGCAGTCTTCCTCTTATCTACTTTAAAATGCACTCTTTTTTGCGCCAAACTTTCTGACATTAGGCCTTCTAATGGATTTTTATTCAAAGTGTAGATAATTGTATGTTTAGAATATGGAATAAACAGCATTAATGCCATTTTTCGAATTATGTTAAATTTTATAGACGATATTATTCGACTTATGATACTGTCCTTCTTTCACACCATTCTCTTCGCCAAAGTTAAAAAGATTAATGCTAGCGATCATTCACTTCACAGCTGTTACAACACATCTCGATGTGAAAAAATTGGACATTTTTTGTGATCACATTAATTAAATACAAATATCTTAATTCAACTTCAAATTAACAGTTGACATCAATTTTTTCAAACTGATTAATGATTTGATTGAGAAATGATGTAATGCAAAAGAAATTTAAGCAGTTTAAGCCATTTAATTTCATTATTCAACTTCACTTTTCTTACAGACCTTCCAATTTTATATTAATACAAATGTTTGAGCTCAACATAGCATTCATATCTTCATTTCTTGCACACATTCAGTTATATTAAATTTTCGAGATTAAAAAGAAAAGACTAAGTACTCGTTCGAAGCGCTCATATCCTGGTTTTGGTGACTTTCAAACATACTGTTTGCGTAATTTATTAAATTTCATTAAAATCTAAGGCGCGTTTGTGCTCTTCTAACTTATTATTTTAACTTATTCTGAATGCATACATACTTTCCTCATATTTTTGGTGTTGTTTAGAGTTTCAATAAAATAGTTGCCTTATTAAAATGCTTTGCGGTTAAAATTACTGGCAGTCTATTTATACTAAAGACTATATCCACGCAAATGGTTTTCGATTAAGTTAAAAGTTTGACTGAAATTGAAAAAAGTTGTAAGAATTGTTGAATTTGAAAAAACTCATTTGAATGTTTAATTGTGAAATACTGTATGTGTAAAATCAATACTGTTTTGAGTGCATTGACCTAACATTCATATAGAGTGAACTGTCTGTATATTAAATGTCTAAATTATTTTTTTGTCCAATAGGTTTATCCCAAGAAAGATGTGAGAAATATTGTGGAATCGAACAAATATTATAAAATAAATACATGGTGTAAATTAGGGCAAAAGAAGTGCAAATCAAAGCATTGGGTTAAGCCCTACCGATGTCTTGAGGGGCCCTTTCAAAGTGATGCCCTTCTTGTACCAGAACATTGTCTTTTTGATCACATTCATAATCAGAGCGTATGTCAAAGTTCGGAGTATTGGAACCGAACGGCGACCACGAGTTGCGACAAACGAAGTATGAAATTACAGAGCTTTGCGATGTTACTGCCGTGTGGGGTCGGAATATTCTCTGGTGTAGAGTTTGTGTGTTGTCCTAATCCTGTGACAACTGCTGATAACATACATAGAACACAAACTACCAGTGGAACAGATGTTAAGGACAACATAATCAATGATAATAAGCACAAAGCCACTAATATTGACTCTGACGATGATGATGACGATAGTGATGAAGATGAAGAAGACGACTATTATGATGATGATTATGATGACGATGAACAGACATCTAAAACAAGCTCATCGACTACTACTACTACAACTACAACAACCACTACAACTACTACTACAACGACTGAAAGACCCGTTGATTTATACTTAAGTCATTTTGATTCACAGCGAGAACACGAGTCATTCAAATCGGCTCAAAAGTCGTTAGAAGAAAATCATCGCGAAAAAGTCACTAAAGTAAGCATCAATTGAAGCAATAATAATGACAATATAAATAATATATTTCATGCTCATTATATACTTATACCTGAGTTTATAGTTTTATACGTTTTGCTTTATATGATAAAAATGATAATTTTCTTCATTAAAGGTTATGAAAGAATGGAGTGAATTGGAAGAACATTATCAGGAGATGCGCCTCAAAGACCCGAAAGGAGCGGAAGATTTCAAGAAGAAAATGACAGGTCGTTTCCAAAAGACTGTGGAAGCATTAGAAGAAGAGGGTTCGGCAGAGAAAAGGCAATTAATATCAATGCATCAGCAAAGAGTTATGACTATCATAAATATGCGCAAAAAGTCTGCTATGGATTGCTTTACTCAGAGTTTAGATCAAACTCCACCTAAAACTAAGAGAATAGAGAAGTGTTTGGAAAAACTATTGCGCGCATTAGAGAAAGACAGAACTCATACTTTACACCATTTCAGGCATTTATTAAACTCATATACAAAGCAAGCACTTAAAGATAAGGACGCGATGTTAGACCATTTGGATGACTTGATACGAATGGCCAATCAGAGTATAGCAATGCTCGATCGGGTTCCTAATGTTGCCGACAAAATAAGACGGAGAATGATTACCTTTTGGCATAATTTGCGTGGAATTCCATTAGAGGATAAAATATCAAAAGAATCCGAACTCGCAATTATGGATAGATATGAGGAAGAGGTGGCACAGAAACAACAGGAACGTGAAAGACAAAAAATGATGGACGAAGAAAGAAAACAGGAACTTAAAGAATTACAAGAAGAGAAGAAACGAGTCGAAGCCAATCAAAAGGGCGGTAAATTAGAGCAAGAGTTCGATCCGGAGTCTATGGAAGACGAAAGAACTGATCGTCAAACCGGCTCTGATAGTGATGAAGTGGATTCAAGCAGATCGAGTGGTGCAATACTACCACCCATTGCAACGACTACCACTTCAACACCAATGCGTTCGGGATCATTAATACCTCATGAAGATGAGGAAACTAATGAAGTGCACGACATTCTGCCCACTCCTAAACAATCCTATATTCAAAACCAAGCATTCCATCATTCAGAAGCTGTAAGACTATCACCATATCATACAACTAAATAACTAAAACAAACTCAATAATAATAAATATATCTATGCCTTATCTAAATTTTTTTCACTTTGTTTCTCAAACTAGTCATATGCTATTCGTCGCGAACCTTATCATCAAAGACTCAAATGGAACGGAAGTGTTTATATAACACTAGCATTTGCTGGAATAGCACTGTTAACTGCAACTATTGTTGGTATTGTTCTGCTTCGAAAGCATACACAGCGTTCACCTCACAGTCAAGGCTTTGTAGAAGTAGATCAAGCGGTTTCACCAGAGGAAAGGCACGTCGCGAACATGCAAATCAATGGCTATGAAAACCCTACGTATAAGTATTTCGAAGCAACACAAACACCTGCTTAAAAAATATACATAAAGAATAAGTGATACGATTAGCAATTTTGCAAATTTAAAATACTTTTAAAATGGAAAGTTTAACTAATGATGATTTTTTGCAAAACATGCTTTTTAACAGTTAGTCATGCAATACTACACGCGCTAATAGTAGACAAACCTCTTTTATTTTTATTATTTTTCATTTAATACCATGACCTGACTTTAGAGACAGCTATAATGAGAAAGAGTCTTAATTGATCACTAGAGCAACATGTAATGAATCTATGATCGCATTTCACTCGTCATAATAGTAATGCCAGAGAAGTTATTCCTTCAACACATTTTATACGAGCGATGTTTCGCTTCAAATTTGATCGATTTTTATGAGGCATATAATGTATAGGACACAACTTCTCTCATTATTATTATTATTATTATACGATTCATTACTGTTGTGTTAGTGAAGAAAAGCTTATGCCATATATAAACTTAATTTTACCTCCGAGTCAGTGAAGAGCAGCTTAATTGCACATTTAATAAGTCCTATAAATGCCATGTTTTTGACTACTACTTATTTAACAATTTTTCATTTTTACAAATTACAAGTTTTTATTACATTTTATTTTGTTGTTGTTTTATTCCTATCACTCGTTTATATATTAATTGTATTATAATTTTTCTTTGAGTTGAGTAAACTATAGTATACAATAGATTTGATCTCTAGTATACTTACCCGATGTTTAACTCTTATCTCTGTGTCTTTTGCATAAAAAATAATAAATATCACAAAAATAATAACTAATAAAAGTAAAATCACGTATAATTATCGTATTTTATTCATTCATAATGTAAACGTATGGAACATTTGAAAGATAGCTAACTATAACTTTCATAAATTAGGATTATATAAAGAGATAACAAATGAATACTTTCAAAACCGAAGCATTCCTTATATTACTACTGATTATATAATTGATTATTGATTTAGTGATTGAAATATATACGTATTATTGATAATCTCTAAGTTTTATGTTATCGCATAACCACTATATTATCTGAGCTGAAAATATATAGATTTTGCATTATAATTAAGTTACACAAATCATTACAACTATAAGAACCAACCCGTTAATAAGTTATATTTGATGTATTAGAAAAACAGTTGACTCAACTTGTTTTATGCGGATTATATTTAATGTGGTAATGGATTCATTACGAACTGCCTATTGATTAAAAGGTGAACCATTTAGAAAATTAGAAGATTCTAACTATCTATCTATCACTCTATCTCTCTTTTCCATTAAAAACATATATTATGATAAAATGACTTATAACTTAAAACAAATTAAAAACAACATTTAATGTGAAGAGCAGTGCCTGGTTTTCAATTGAAATATTAGATTTACTTTAAAATATGAAATATTTGCACTTTCGCGCAATATATAAATCACAGTCTTCTTTATTGTGATTAGTTTAGAATAGCATTCCCTCTCATGTATATATAACTGAAATTGAATTTCTAGTAAAAAGCAGTAGTAATCGTGATTGATTTGAGTCTCAATTTAGAGAATCCCTTAAAACAGCTATTCTTGAGCCACATTTATAATGGCGTCAACTTATCCATCTCTTTGTCGAATTTTGAAAAATTGTAAATGTAATTAATATATATATTATAATTCTTTTATTAATCATTTGTGCCATAGATGTGTAGTTTTTTGAACAATTCCGAGCAAAAAACTTAAAACTGCTAGAATTGGATTTTGTTTCTGTTATGATAACTATTAATAATGATAGCTATGATAACTATTATGTAGTAAATTTGAAACTTATTGATTGTATGATTCATTATGAAGAAGTACCTTAAAAAGCAATGTCAAATTGAGTGAATTGTGTATTAGTGACTGCACTCTTCAAAAGTTAATTGCTGTAATGCATAGAAATGCACAGCTAAATAGTACCAGTTTGTGTTCATCAGTATATGAAAGCATTGCATATTTCAATGATCTGTTCGGTATAATAATATACATCATATAATTATATAATATATATTGTAATATTCATTATAAATCGTTTTCATATGATTTCATTTTCTATAGTTATTGTTCATTTCTTTGTTATTAATCTTAATTTCATTCTACATATCAAAGCGTTGTATTTGGTTTGTAAACTATAAGTTTTAATTAATTAAATGTTTCAAACGCAATATGATATCGAAAGATGAAAGAGTAGAGAAAATGATTTTTGTAATCAATTCATGATCAGCTTATATATGAATTTCGATTGAATTGTATGAACATTCTTCAAAAAGTTATTGTAGTTATTTATAATGTGCGGTCGCTTGTAATGCAGTTTTTTGTTTTTGGCAGTAATAGGAATACAAACAAATGTCAAAATAAAAACATTTTATGATAATAACACCTTTTTTTACTAATTATATCAAGTTTCAAATATTCAACTCAATTCACGTTTGAGACTAATCTGGTTTGAGATTTGGCAAGTTTTGTGATTAAACCTTTTTTTGTAAATCAAATCTTTACTAATAAGAAGATTTAAGGCGTAAACATTACTGAAGTGACACAACTTCTAATTCTGTTGGACTACTAAAGTGAAGGCCAATTTTGGATCCCTAAACACGTGAATCGGGATTAGAATCAAACGGATTCTCAATGAATCCATTGAATAAGATGTGCTCATTTTGTTTATTCACAGCATTTCAACCAACTTAAGCCCAAAGCCCATCTTTTTTAACTGATTTTGTTTTGGTGGTCATGTGCCCCTCAGTCCCATTCTTAGTTAA
>JAQFZT010000070.1:0-46912 GCA_034696325.1 Camisiidae sp. | reverse complement strand
AAATAAAAAGTTGATAATTTAATAAATCATAAAATGGAAAAGAAACTAAAAAATAACGAAATTCAAGTGCAAGTTTTCTCATTCATTCGACTTCGTTATAATGATTCCACTTTAAGATCCTTTAATGAATAGAGTTTTCAACTTTATGTATTGAGGATTAAGAATGTCGGAGCTCTACTTTGAGAGAATAATCAGTTTTTCATAAATTTAATAAGAAGTTACATTCAAAATGCATTTTATCATCAATTAATTGGTAATCGGTATAAAAACTCCATGAAATTCAGTTTTGTGTTGACGCAAATTAATCTTTTAGCATACAATCAGATTAAATTGAAATTTTTAAAGCTTAATGTATACTAAATAAAGTTTGTAAAGAAGTTTACATTTCTCTTATGAAATAGTTAATAAAAGTTTATGAAATATATTAAGAATCTGTAGACTATAGCATAACAATATATAAATATTTCATAAGATTTATTTCTTGAGCAGAAAAAATGTTTAATTTAGAAGAATAAATAAAATTGATATATCTTTCATTCTAGTTAATGTTTACCTATATTTTTGACAATAACTTATATTCTAATAAAAATAGTATAAAAAATATTAAAATAGATTAAGTCAATACTATAAATTTAAGCGAAAGAAAAAGTATATCAAAGCATAATGATATTGTGATAGTTTTTAATGAGGAGTCGAGTGTATAGTGTAGTATACAGTGCTGTAGTAACTTGGCGACAGGCAGTGTGCTATGATGTTGATTGAAATAGCGTGCATAGCGCCAGAGCAAACTTTGCGTGCCTGCTTTTAATAAATTTCCGAGAGTAGGGACCAAAATCCTAAGCCTTTTCCGTGCAGTATTGCATTGTTTCAACTTCAAGTAAAAACAAACACAATGAAAGAGTTTCCTAATCAGTGTTGTATGAACTGTATAGTGGTCCTCACTCTCCTCACTTTCAAAGCAGATTTGTGTTCATCGTTTTAGATGAATGAATACATCTTCAAATCAAGTCTACTATTGTACTAAAGTTGATGAAGAAGAGACCACAATCTCTGCAACCAGAGATTTTCGCGCTGCAAATTTGAGCCATTATTCTTTTCTTTTATGAGAGAAAATGTGAGTCTAAGAAATGAGCGTCTGTTAGCATTCTCCTTCTTCTAACTCTTCTATTCAAGGCTACAAAAAGCACATTTTTCTTCTTTTCAGATCGAATGTTACACAAACTTATATTAAGCTTATATTATGCCTTACAGTGTGTGCTTTCAACTCAAATGTTTATAATGTTTCTATTTTTCAAATGCAAGAACAGCCAAATTGAAAAGTGAAGATAACAATAAACGTCACAAAAGCATTATAATTGTTTAAATTACTGATCAATACACTCACTGAATATTTAGGACAAAATGCGTTTTCATTGTGATCACAATATTTGGGTATTCTATACTCGTTTTGCAAATTATTTTTGTTTTTACTAAAACTGATTTGATTGAAAAAGTTGATTAGACTCATAATAAGTAATGTCAATGTGCAGGTGACCACCTCTCCCAGAACGTCCGGGTTCTCCTGTCTCCTTTAATTTAGGAAAATCTTTCAAAATATAGTACAACTGTTAGCGAAATACTATTCTTTCTAAGTCATAGCTTACAGTACCAGTACATCTATAATTTATTGCACTAGAAGTTATCATACAATTAAATAATTGGTTTATTCTCTAATTTTCATGATATTTTATTTGACCAAGTATGCTTATATACTTTTTAGTCATTATTCATCAAGCCATGCAATTTTAGTTTTCTAACAAACTCCTAGCAAAATAGGTTTAAATTTAGTTTAAATTTTTTCATTTTTCAAAACTTGTTATAACATTCTCGATGCAAACGGGGAAATATAATTTTTAAAATCAAAATTAATACTTGAGATATATTGACAAAATCATACAACTGATTATTAAAAAAATTTAAAATTTTAAGTTTGAAAACAAATTTTCAAGGTTTAAAAATAAAATTCATTTTGCTAATAAGGAATGTGCAAAAACAAATATATCCCCACCAACCTGGGTCATTGAGGTCATTTTTCGACCCTTTTATTTAATTTTTAAACTGTCATTTTAAACATTGTATAATTTCTTAAAATAAAACATTCACTCTGAAGACCCAATCAAATGTTTCATATTAAGTATTATTTTACAGTTCCTTAAATTGTATTAAAAATTCAAAAACTGTAATATAATGTTCAAAATGATTGTTGTATTTTAAGAAATCATAAAATGCATTAAGATTACATTAACCCATGACCAGGTTGGTGGGGATATATTTGTTTTTGGAAATGAGAGCAATTATAAAGCTTAACAAAATATGCATTGATTTCAAACGCGCGGGACTTTTCGCATAAATTGCTTGTAAAACTAAATTAGCATAACTGAAATTGAAGGTTCTGTAGAAGAACTAAAATATAAGTTTACACTTACCTTTATTATGAAATCTTACAACTTTATACATGTACAAACCCTTCAATTAGAGTTTTGCAAACACATTGCTATTAGTATTATAGCTGGAACTGATCAGATTGGAGGGGTTTTTAGGTTATTACTGTCATTTGGATAAATGAACTAAATATATACTAGTGTTAATTCGCTTATCACAAGCAAAATCAAGCGAAATTGATATTAAACGAAAACAATATCTTTCAAGAGTAGCGATATTGAAAATTTTTATATAAAGCAATATTGGAATTGAGCGAAATCAAAACTTGCAAACTTTATACATGCAAAATATATTAATTCGTTATTTTAACTCTCAATTAGTGCTTAATCCCCACTTTTGCATTAGAATCTTCCTGAAATGACCCTTTCCGAGGTGGCGACCCTTCTCTTCGGCAAATTTTTCAATTCAAATATTCAAATTTAATTATTCAATAGATGAAAATGAGTTTTGCTGTTAAGTTTTGCAATAAATTAATCGCAAAAAAGTAAATAGTTATAAAATTCATTCAAAATACTTCCTTTATTATAAGTTTATCAAAATTCATATAAAAGTTTTGTACTTTTGGCTCTCAGATTTTTTTTATTAAGTCTTGTTATTTCTATAATTTTACTATAACTCTATTACTTTCAATGCATTTCTGAAGACTTTAAAGTCTAGTATCGATTCTCAAAGCGTTTGATTAAAAATCAAATGAACTTTAATTGAATGAAAAGGTTTTATATGAATTACAGTATTATTAAGTTATTTATCAATTAATGCGTTTCGAACGTGTTCATACGTTTAATTAGTAATTAATAAATTGTGAATCTGCACACATAAATCATAACTTTTAAGTGCATTTCTACGAATGACTCGAAACCGAAGATTCTCCCGGACGTTCTGTGTGATGCGGTCACTGTATCACTACTCTGATAGCTATTAAGTGACTTAATGCAAAATTCATCTCATACTTCATACCTCAAACTTTTTATTTCTCTCAAAAGAAACTTTCTTGTGATTCAATATATTTAGTAACTATAAACAAATTTTAAAAACCAGTAATTTTCAATTATACATATTGTGAAACTTCAAGTCATTTGTACAACATTGCACTCGACTTATATTTATATTAATTGATTGAAGAGAACGAATATTTTTGCACTAATTATAATTCAAACTTGTTTAAAAACATTCCAGACCTTAATTATAAGTCAAAGGATTACATTTTACTGTTTATTATTATCGCATAAGTCATTACTTCTGTAAAAATTTCAATTATGAAAATTTAATACTCTGTTAATAACGTGAAGTTTGAAATCACAGCAAAATTACATGAAACGATGAACAAGAAATATATTATTATAGTTAATAGTTGAAAAATTACAGCTCACTTTTGCACTCATACAGACATACGGATTATTAATATTAACTAATAATAGAGTGCAAAATTAATTAAGCAGAGACTAGTACTTGAAATTATTGTTTTTGTAGTGTTTGTCTGTTTGATTTATTACAACAATTTTCTGAGGGCTGTTAAGCATTTCATGATATGTTTACACTTAACTTTTGTTTCGAGTAAGAGTTTAAGCATAAATAATATTGTATTACTTCAGACTGTATGTCGATATGAAAATAGGATTTTTTGCTACATTAGTGCGAAATTATTGGAAATAAAAAAATTAAGTCAAGTTGCAATATATGGCAGCTGTTTGAATCATTTTGTGCTGACTCCACCCGCGTATTTGATATTCGTACACATTGAAAAAAGTGTAGAAACTGTTCAAACTGTTCATAGTGTTCATCATAATCCGCTAAAGCGCATGAATTTGACATAAAGCGCAAAAGGGCAATAAATTATTAAAGCTTATCAGATTTCTATACATACATACCTCTAATTATTATTGTTTCACACTTGACAGCACATGATACATATATGCATATACAGAGCAATCATGAATTTGCTAATTAACCTTTTTCATTGTAAGGCACTTATAATTCTTTTCTATCAAAATATGAGCCCATTCTAGACCATTAATGACTAAACATTCTTTACTCTCAAATTTATTATTGACATTATCTTACTTTTGATGCTTATCTATACTATGGTAGATATGGCTATATTTCTAACTTAAGTATGAAAAGTCATTCTGAAAAAGTTGAGTAAAGCTAGCTTTTCAATGCATTATTTTCTGTCTGATTGTGCATATAATATGTGCCACAGTATGACTCAAAATCTCTCCATTAAGGATTTTCAATGTTGATTTTGCACATATTAGTTTTGAGTACATATATATATACGTTTATAAAAAAAACATAAATCACGCAATGCTCGCGACTCAAAAGTAGTTCTCCTTTACCCTAAAGTTCTGGATTATAACCTATAAAGTGCATTACTTATAAGTCCATTTCTAGCACTTTATAATATTTCCCCCGCATAGGAACGTGATTGTAAGCAGGGATTGATTTTTAAAAGCGATTTGATAATACTTACTTGCATTAAGCAAACGCTTTCATGGATTAATGTTTCCATATCGACAGTTGATCCCATCCGTGTTCTGAATCGCTACCGCAGTGGAGCGATTCCATAATCAGAAAAATATGAGTTTGAAGACTAGAAGCAATAAACTAGACTAAATTGTTTATGAGCGTAGTGGGGATAACGTAAAATACTAACTATACGAAACTCACACGTAAAAGATAAATAAAATATATATACAAGTATATATTGCAAAACTTATTATTTTCTCTATAGTTTCTCTATAAGTCTCTATGAAAAAGTCTCTATGAAAACTTCATTGCTATTAGGAGTTTATATAATATTGCAGAAAAGTGGCAGAATATGATTGTATCACTGAGGATAACATAATCAGGTTTATCATGAGTGCATCATAAAGTATATATTTAGTTTATTGTTGCTGCACAACTTCACTCCAACTCTATAATATAATGTAAGTTTTTGCACAATGAGTCTCATAGTACTCTACTTTAGCAATAATGCAGATTATATTGCAAAGGATAATCATCCTCAGAGTTCTGTTATTTAATACTATACATCTTATAAGCCACAAATGCAATATTTATTTACTCAAACAATTACCTGAACAAATGTTGAGTACATCTAATAATAGGATGGCTTTCTTTATGCAGAGTGAAAATTGGGACTTGAGATATTTTAAAATTTTATAGTTTTAATATATTCAATACAATACCCATTTTCTAAATTCCCTTTTGCAGTATTATATGACTTTAGGCTTTGAATAAAGCACTCCATAATAAAAGCTATATTAACAAGAGATTAATTTCAGGTATTGTTGTCCTGCATTCCAAATTCAAAACTGCTAAATACTAGACATTAAATGTATTATTTTAACAACAATTAGAGTGAGCTCAATACAAATTATCTCATTTAACTGAATGAATAAATTTTGTGGATATTATGGTTTTTACTAACGAGAATTTTTTTCCGCTCGTTATTCTCATTATTCAGTGATAATTAATCTCGAGCTAAATATTCTTAACTTTGATAACATCAACCAACTTGAGTGGTCTAAAGAAACTTGAGAGGCTATAAATAATTAGGCTTTTGTCTAGAAAACCCTTTCCTTTCCTGAATTCACTCTCACTTACAATACTTTATCTAATAAGCATACTTTAGATGTGCTATTAAAACATGAGGAACTTTAGATGTTTAGAAAACTGGACAATTATTTTATCCAAAAGCTCGATAGTGTCTATTTCTGCAGTATATATTTCTCGAAAATTCATAAATCAATTCAATTTTGTGACGTGCTTTCAATATTCTCATAACTCCTTTGGAGGCTAAAAATTGCAGTCATATAGTTGTGGTATAACATTACTAGCACTGGTAACTGGTAGCTTGCACTGGTAGCTTGCAACCTTATTTTAAATCAGACATTCACTATATAAGGATTTATTGTTTGAGCAAAACATAAAACTTAAATTCTCGCAGTTTTAATCAATTATTTTTTTAACAAATCAAATCTAAAGCAAAGTTTGCTGTAATGAGTTTAAGTTATTTTTACTTTCCAATAGAAGTTAATTCTACAGAAATAAGCAGTAATAATGTCAAATCAGATAATACTATTAATATCAGTCAAGTTAAAATTAATTGAATGATATTTTATATTTTATGAAACAATGAAATTTGATGACTGACAGCAAAGCTTTGACTTAAGATTTAGCATCTCTTGATTGATGAAATTTTGAAATGGATTTTTCAAAATGAATGAAATCTATGTTTATTTTCCTTTGCGCTATTTGAAAATATAATAAATTTGACAAATGCTTCAATTAATCATTTATCTGTAAACAAAAATAGCATCTTATTTGAAGGCTCAGCCAACGGAACAAAATGAAGTGCTGGCAGAACGACAATCAAAACTAATCATAGAATAGAAATATTGTTATGATACTGCTGTTATGTTATCAATGAATGTGAAACTCCCTATCTTAAGCTGTTTTGTAGAGCAAAATAGAATTAATTTTTCAAACTCAGAATAAGATGAAGCCATACATGAGTCAAATTTTGCTTCCCATAAAAGAGCCAAATGTGGAGCATTCATAACATGGATTTTACTTGTTTTTATCTATAAACTTAAGATTATTTTTACACAATTGTGAACATACACTTAAAAATATTATTCTGCTCTCACTGCATAACAATACAATACATTCAATAATTATTGTTTTGAAAATTATAATCCAAATTAATTTCAATATATATTCAATATATACGTCAGTCAGATATTACTCGTTATTTTATTTTTCAATCAATCAAATTAAATGAATTTTCAACATGTTTTCAAAGTATTGTCCCTCTAATGGAATACATTTATTCCATTTCTTCACCCGATACATGAATGTTTGTTTAAACATGTTTTGGTAAGAAACATATGACTGATCTTTCTGTAGGTAACTTTGCGTATTGCAATCAGAGTTTTTCATTTATGTTACTATAATCCAATCAATCAAATACTTGTCTTATAATTGAGGTCAAGAATTATAGGATGAATGGGATAATAAAGTAATCAAATTTAATGATTAGTTTATGAGCAGATTTAGCCAAAAGTTTGATTTATTGAATTCCAATACTGAAGAAAAGTCGAAAAAGCTATTAAAATTGGGAATAAATTATCTTTTAATCATAAAATAAATTTGAATAAAATTTGACAAAAGTTTTCTTTCGATTCCTCATTTATCATTACTTGAATGTGCGAAACATACAGTATATATACAAATCTCGGTCATTGTGAACTATGTGCCTGCACTTTCATTTGAATGCGATTTTTTCCAAGAGTTGTTAAGAAATACTTTGAAAAAACACATTGTTAGACACAACCGAGAACTGAGTAAAGCCCAAAAGAATCTTAAAGGATTCGGTTAGATAAATGCATCAATCTTATTCGTCTCTGTGTCTCTTTGCTTCAATAGCAAAAATCTCGCGCTGTATATGCACTCAAACTGGTAAAAAGAGAATTTAAACCTACACTTAATATCGTTCTGTATAGATTAAAAGATGCTGTTGGGAAGTGCTTCCAAGTCTGGAAAAAGAATTCAAAATGCATTGCAATTTCGATGTTTCGCCCATTGTTGCTGAACGTGTGCAAATTGAAAAAACATGTTAAACTTTCTTCTACTAATACTCCTTCTTATATGTGGTGAGTAAACCATTTAATTTTTTAAATTGATTTAGATTTACAATAAAAGCTCTTATTTTATTTTATGACTAAAGATTTCTGTATTTCGCCAAAAAATTATATCTCTTATAAAATCAATAGAAAGTTAATAGCTATCAAGCATTGAGTAAATTTTTATTTTATCTAAAATATATTAGAATTAGATTTAAAAAGTATTTCTTCTGATTAGTTTGTAATCTTATTAATTATATTTTATTGAAAATTTCGTTCACAAACCTCATCAGTACTGTTTGTAATTCAGTTTTTTCAAAATATAATGAGAAAAATTGTAGATTCAATATTTCATTTTTGTGCTTAAATACTTTGATTATTAATAATTGATACAAAAAATTACTGCACTTGAATTTTCAAAAAGTTTATCGATCGTTAAAATTATAAATGTAAAAATAACTCAAAAGTTTTGCTTAAATTTTAGTTTTTAACTTGAGTTATGAAATAAAAGGAAATGAAGCAGTTATGAGAAATCTTACAATTGAGCATATCCGTGAAGCCGAAAATACATGTGCCATTTGAATGAAAATGTATTCATATGTTATTTGTGAGCTATAAAAATGTAAAGTAAATAAATTTAAAATAACACATAACTTTTCATTATAAGAGTTATAAGTATCAAAAATATATTCAACCATTGAATGACAAACCAAAATACTTAAAAATTTGAATTTCTTGTTGAAAATACATGGAATTAGTTTCCGCTGAATGAAAGCCAAGATTTTAGGGACTTTTTTTTGATGATTTACAAGCAATAAATAGAATAAAAGCAGAAAAAGTACACTTAAAATCTAAATGTTTGATTAAGATATAATTTGTCTGTAACGTTTGCTAAAATGATTGATAATTGAAAAAAGAAAAAGTTTCGCTCGAATAACTTTGGACTTGAATCGATATTTGTGATAAATTCAGTAAAACACAGGCCTTTCACAAGTTTTGCCGGTCATTAAATGTATAAGTCATTAAAAACAAAATCGATTTGAAAGTTTGATAACTCGAACTCGACAAACAATACAAATCTGGAAACTCCAGTCACTCCTTTTACCGATGACACGATCCATTAGATAACCAATTCTGAGAATAAATTAAATGTGAAAGTTATTTCTCGAATGCTTTTTCGAATGAGCTATTTATCTATATTTGAATAATTTTCGCTTTTGAAAAGTGATGTTTTTGGTTCTCCAAAATTTGAAAGTTATAGAATTCTATAGATAAGTTCAGTAGTACTAAACGATATCCATCAATTCCAATTCCATTTTATTCAAAAATTTAAATGAAGAACTAGTAAAAATGATAAATGTATCACAAACCCCAACCCTCTAAGTAGTTAAGTTTGATATGAAGTGCAGTGCAAAACATACAAAACCCAATACTATTGAACGTTCGCGTAAATAATTTTAAAAATAACTATCAATTTCAATCAGGGAAGTCAAGATGTGATCTCTGGATTGTGTTTAGTTTTAGTCTTTGATCTCCTAAAAATGATTAAAAATCAAATCATATCAAGTGAAACACTTTTATATAAATATTTGAATCATATATTATCAAAGGATTTGAAAAGTTGAACAATATTTGTTAAAATTGAAACTGTTATTAAAGATTGAATATTCTATTAGTTCATTAAGTTAAAAGTAGGTCAAAAAACTTTCTCAACATTATCCCAAAGAGTTTCTATTATAAATCAACCGTATTTTCTGTTCTTTTCAACTATCAGACTCACATTTAAAAGATTTCTTAAGTCTCTAAATTTAATAAACAGGAAATAAAAGTTACAGAAAACTTAAGCCTAATAGAAATGAACATCTAACTATTGAGAAGTTTTAACTTTTTGATAGCCAAGCTATTGTGATAAACTCTTTGACACTCATTAGTAACAATTTAAAATTTTGATTCAAATTTTCACCAGAATCTGCATTAGCGCTGCGGCTCATTATGCTAGACGTGCCCTCACCTTCTTATGTTGGAGAATCTGTAGAACTGACATGTAGTTACGATTTGGGAGATGATCGACTTTATTCAGTTAAATGGTTAGTTCTATTTACAGTTGTTTTTCACTAAATCTCAAGAGCATAGCTGTAGCCCAATCTAATCTAACAAATAAAACTTTCAGATATTATCATTAATATTTATATTTTTACAAAATAGTAATATCTTTTTAATATTTCATAATCTTTTTAATTAAGCTTATTATAAACTGATCTTAAATATTAACTCTATTATAATTGATTTTTTACATTCAGGTACAAAAATGATGTGGAATTTTATAGGTAATTGACTTGAATTCTATTATTGAACAATATTTTTGAATTGAATCTATTTATGTTGGAAATGAATTTATTGATAAGTAAAATAAATATTAAATTATGATCTGTTTATTTTCCTTAAAATCTGACGAAAAATACTTGAAGATATGTCCCAAAGGTATTTATATTATGCAATTATATTAGTGAATAGTCTATTCTAATAAAGTTGCCTTAATCAGGATTGGCCGCCCGGACAGTTCCTACCTATGCCTGGAATAAGAGTCGATGTAAAACTTTATTTAGCAATAACTGTTACTGTTTATGAAGGCAATAAAAATATATAATGTTTTAAATTTTTTATTAGCTGTCGAGATCGGGCAGAAACTCAGTCTTTCTAAGACATGTTGATATTCACACGCGGGGTGATTATAGGTGCTCATCATTTCAATAATATTATCTTCAATATCATTATTAATAGATTTATATTTCCCATTAAATTCATATTTAGGTGCGAAGTTTCAGCAGAGGCACCATCTTTTGTTACCGCTGAGGGCCAAAAAAGATTAGAAGTTACAGGTATCACATTATTAATTAACACTTTTGGGTTTATGAGCTTAGTTTAGTGCAGTGGCTGTCAAACATATCTACCTGTAGAAGAGCTAATATTTACTAATTATAGTGACAGATCCCCTGAAGACGCAATTCATTCAATACACCGAAAATTACAAAATACGTGTTATTAATTTCATTTACTGTTGGGTTCTCTGACAATCAGATTTATATTTAGGAAAAACTATTCAAAAACAATTCAATTCTTATTGTATTTATTAATACTGTAGTTATGTCTGGAATTTGATCAACGAACTAAAAATAGTGTGAACAGAAAACTCAATATAGTTCTCACTTATAAGTAGAGCAGGTATTTCTCGTCTTCTGAAAATTTATTTGCTTCGAGACTCGAATCTCGGCTTTTCAAAAACATAGAAAACGTTATATATTTATAAAATCATTTAATCGTTAAGTTCCAAATGTTCAGAATTCATACTTGAAAAACATGAATTTTGAGATTTTTGCGAATTTGATTGAAAAATACGAGTTTATTGACCAATCAAAGTTTGAAAGCTAGTTTTAATTTCAATATTAAAGAATCAAATACAGAGTTCAAATTCATAGATCTCTACTTAAAAGTTATCCCAAGGGTTTTCTGAATCTATTCATAAAAATACTGATAATTAATGATCGATAGACGAAAATGAAATGTTGTATTTTATAAGTCACTTCTGCAATATGTCTTTTGAATGTAGTGTCAGTGAACTAGTGCTCACGATATGTCTCAAATTAACAACAATGTTATGAATATTCGTAGAAATCTTTCAAATATAATATAAATCATGTAAAACTTATTGAATTAATAAATAATGGCAAACTTTTTCTTCTATAATATTCTGCATGCTTTTCATACTTAGAAAATAGGTTCACTTAATGACTCTAATAGACTCTTTGATTTGCATATTTTATGAACACGATAGAAATGCACGATTTTGGATGAATATCATAGCATTGCAATTATGTTATTATAGAATAAAAACACTAAAAATCCTTTTGTGAGTTCAAATGTAAACACAACACATATAATAAAAGCATTAAGGCTTGACTTTAGAAAAATGAATGATTGAATCCTTTAGAAATTGCTTAATTGATAACTTAACGTTTGCAAACAACGAAAAAGCATCATAAAAACTACATAAAAGCTTAAGTGAACTATTATTTAGAATTTCTCGGGCAAATCCTTATGCGTCAAATCAAGATATTTTTACTGATCTCAATCACAGCTTCACATTTATCAGTGGTTTCTCGTCCATTCAATTGATTCTCAAAGTTTTTACAACTCAATTCTGAGTAATTTTAAAGATTGATAAGTCTTCAGTTATTCAGAACCAATAATCCCTTTCGTTTTTGAGTCTAAGCTTTCTGTAGCTCTATTTTGAGTTGTCATTTCAAACTATATATTTAGAGGAAAGATAAGAATTTGAACGAATTATGTGAAATTCTTCTTTTTCAATAACTATAAAGAATTTGTGGCATTTGTAAAGCAATGTCTCAACTCTTAAAGATGCTAAAAATACACTTTTAAATCGCCTTCCAAAAAGTTGGTCAATACTCATTTTACTTATTTAAAAAATTGTTCAATCATGTAATTTGTATGAATATTTGGCAATTATATCAGTTCTCAATGGATGTGATTATAAATTAGGTTTTATTGAATAAAATCGAATTCATAAAAGTTAGAAAATAAGTCCAATTATTTTTAGTTCACGATCAACAGAATTTAAAGTGAATATCTTTTCTTTAAATATTAAGAAAGATTAAGAAGAACTCAAGAAACTATTTGAAATGATTATAAATAAGAAAAATGTTCGATAAGAAAGCACTGAAACAATTGATTGCTTACTACGGGGTTTGAAATGTAGAGTTACACTGAGATTCTCATATCATTCTCTTATAATTATATTATATTGATTTTATAATCGCATAAACTATTTTGGGCATAAAATAAGTTTATTTGTGTTACTTAAGAGAGTTGAGATTATTTAAGAAAGAATAGGAAAAAATCATTTAAATGTTTGATAATTATCTTTAAGCTAAAAATGAGTTAATCTTAATTTGTTTGTTCTTGAAGTTCTTCCATTGAGTGGACCAGTTATAACAGGCGGTCGTTCCAAATACAAAGTTGGAGATATAGGTATACTATTCGATAATTTATATTCTAAATACCATTTTATAGAGTATTTTATTTTCATTGGCGTATTCCTCAAGTGCTAAATTGCGAATTTATACTCGTCTTTATAATACTAAAGATAAAATATATTAATCTCTTTTATTACACTTTTATAGTATCGTTGAATTGCACTTCTGCTAAAAGTAAGCCCTCGGCGTCATTAAAGTGGTAAGATTTTCGTTTTATGAAGTGATGATACGATTGAAATAAATTTTATTTCTTTTAATTTTTTCTGTACAATCAATAAAATTGTTCACATCAAACATCAGGTACATTAACGATCATGAAGTAAGTGTTTGCTTTTCATACAATGATTCACATACTCTGCTCTAAAATTAATTGAAAACACATCCGATTCAATCTTAAGTAAACTTTAGAAAAAAGAGAATTAGACACCCTTAACGATTTAGACACTTATTTGTCTACATTTTTGCATAAATGTTTACATAAAGCTAATTAAACATGTATACCTGAATGACACATTTTTTCTAGTGTTTACATATTTGCTTATGTTTACATGTTTCATAAGTACTTATAAAAACTAATTTGTAATCATAGGCCGGCAGCGAGTATGAAACAACCTATTCAACTACTCTTCATTCTGATGGGCTCGAGACCAGTAGCTTAAGCTTGAAATTTATTACTAACGATAAGGTTCGATAGAAGTTGAGAAAAAGAAATTGATATATATTTATATCTCGTGCTTAAACTTTTCTGAAGCATATTTTTATATTATTCTTATAAAGCATTTTAGAAATGGAAACAATATGAGATTAAAATGTACGGCAACCATATCACGAATGTATACAATGAGCAATGAAGCGTTGGTTGCAGGAGAAGTGGATATGAAATCTTCAGGATTGCATATAAGTGAAAATCTAAGCCAAGGTATATTATAAGTTATATCATAACTAGTATAGCACTTGTATAACAATACAATACACTCTTTTCGAGAATTCAATACATTCTTCAACAATCAAATATTACACAATAGAATTTTCGGCATTAAAGATGATGAACTTTGAGATTTGATTTGAGGTTTTATTTCTCATTTCATAGAATTAATAGAAATGTATTGTACAGAAGTCAATAGTTCTTTTAGATTGAGTGTTCAAAAGACGAGATTTTAAGAAAACTTAGATTATATCAATACAGACAGTAGACAATAGACTGCAGTGTAAGATTTGAGAAGAGAAACCTTTTTCTAATTGAATTATTTGATGCTTACCTAACAGTTCGAGATACGGCGGCATCAATTGTAAACATGAGTAGCCAATGGAATATATGGTGCTTTTGCTTACTAAGCTCTATACTAACTTGGATACAACGGACATGTAATGATTCTGCTATTATATAGTATTTTTATCGTCTAAAAGTTAGTTTTGCTGTACTGTAGTTTTGATGACAATAATAAATTGCTAGTGACTATCAACTTAAATTTGATATGACAACAGATTTTAGTGTACAATCTCTCTCACAAACATTCCCAATCAGCTAAAGTGAATGAGTGCGTGTTCGCTGGTATTCGTTACATGAATGTGATAATGAAAAATATTCACTGATGATTGTCATGTAAACTTTACTTGTGAGACGATTTTACTTTACTATAGATAATATTGCAATAGTCTTTAGAGTGCGATAGTGTGCAATAGTGTCCTCAATCACGTTCTTAGCATTCAATGTGATGCTCCACTACTGCAATACAATTCACATTTGCGATACATTCTCTCATAAGTTTTAAGCGAAGAGTGCACTCATATCAGTTATTTTGGAATCAACATCAGCCAATCCAAGTCATACATGCAAAGATTCAAGTGATTTCCCAAGTGAACCAATGCATCTCATGATGAAGACATCACAATACTTATAACAGCTTTACTATATATACGGATATATGAATATATCATATATAACAATATATTTACAATATATATACAGTACATATACTAGTATAAGACAGAGTAGTATCTATGCTAGTATTAGAATGAAAATAATGTTGTAAATATATAGTCAAATTAGACCAATGCTGCCTAATTCTGTCGCTAGAGCTGAGAAACTTTTTCCTAAAGAAAAAGACTACTATTTTAGATTCGTGATGATATGTTATTCGAAATGTACACATAATATATATATGTAGAAGTAATGGCCCATCTTTTAACTTTAATGGTTCACATGCATCACAAGAAAAAATGCCCGTTTAATAGTAAAGTGCAACTATCTAATGAAGCTTTGCAAAATTCACCATCAACTATACAACTACATAACGTTTTAATGCTATAAAGAGTTTCCATTCAATAATAAAATACTACATCAAATGTATATATTGTAACTTATTTGTACTGAGCATATAATATAAAATACAATACGAGTATTGATTTCAATTAGCAATTGTTATGCACATAAGTCAGTTTGTTGGCAAATGAGATAAAAGTGATCTTTGTTATAAATATAACTACAAGATATAATACAATTTAATGTTTCGGAGCACTACCTATTTCATTGCTGTAATGACTATTTACTTTAACAACTTTTATTTTTTCCATAAGAAAGTTCATTAATCTGTATCAAAGATATACCAAATTAAAGAAATCTCATTTGAATTATTCATAAAGTTTTCATTTAAAATACTAAGTCTTTCTAATAGTATCAGTGATTGATTTGACCACATAAACAGCTGAGAACAGCCATTTAGATATTGCTTTCTTCTCACCTCAATTGTTAAGATATCGGAACGGATGTTAAAAGAAGAAGTACAGACAAGAAATAAATTCCATGTTCTATCTCTTATAGTCTAATCGATAGTGACTAGAATTTCAAGCATGGAATTTATTTCTTGTCTGTACCTTAATGTTAGAGGAACTCAATCTTCAATGTTATAGATTAACTTTCTTATAATAACTGTATTAATGAAATATCTATCATAAGAAAAAATTCAAAATATATGCATAAAAGTCACGATATTTTTATAATAAGCTTAATATTTTAGAAAAGAATTAAATGAAGTAGAAATTTCTTTATTTTGTAATTTTGTTTTAATTTAGACTAAACTTAGGAATTGTGGAGAAGACATAATCTAACTCAGGCTTAGCAATAATACTGTATTTGTTTAAAACTTAATAGTAGTTTTCAAATTAAATTCAATGAGTTTCCATTCCAATGCATCGAATTCAACAATACGATTAACAAATTTAGAAAGCAATTAATATATCCAATTGAAACAGAAATTAAATTTTCGAAAGCGAATACATTAATACCATTTTAATCGTATGGAGTAAAACCATTGGCATAAATATTTAGAATATGATCTCTAATTTGTAAAAAAGCGTTAAATTATATGCGTTGCGTATTCTTATGAGACAGCATAGCGTTTTCACAAATTACAAATCGTAAGTAATAACAAACATTTATGCGATTGCTGTACAAGAATCATATATGTGAGTGAGTAAAGCCAAAGGAAACCATGTTTATGAATCATAATTCTTCACACTTTATAATGCTTCACTCATAATGAGAGCTTCCAAAACACTTATTAATGCATGTTTAGTGGTCAGTTTTATTTCCCCTCATTTTGATTGTGAATTTTGCAACAAAACTAAATGTTATAAACAAGTTAGACCACGAAACCGTTGGAAAGAAACCAATTTTACTTTAAATTTCAAAACTTCTTCAAATTAAATTTATTAATTACTCTTAATTTTCGAAATGATGTTCAGCATGAAGTATAATGTATAATAAAAGTAAAAATCTAAAGTTACAACTAATTGAAAATCTGTAAAATAAGGCCAATTTAGTTTGAATGCTTGCCAATCGTGCGATTGTTAAGATAACTAAAAGAATATTATAAAAGAAATAAGAATGTCCTACAATTTAGAATTGAAATTCTCTAATTAGGAGTACGACTCGAACGCATAAGCCTTGAACGCATAAATGGTTTTATAATAGGCTCGGGAGCATGAACTACAAACTTTAAATCACAATTTATTTCTATTACTCAAGAAAAGAGACCGAATCTCTATTTTAAAATAATTTAATCAGAGATTGAGTCAAATTGTATTGCGATTATGGATAAAACAAGTTTCTCTAATCAATTGTTGAAAGTGATATTTAATATGATTTGTTTATCATTTATTTGAACAATGAATGCAAAAAGTAAACTTATATTCACGCTTTCTTCAAAATAAAGTGGTCATTCATGTGGCGATTATTTTATCAGTTTGTGTTTGATTTCAATACTTAATCTTAAATTACATTAAAAACTGTCTACCATTAAAATAACATTAGAGATAGCAGACGATATGGATTTAGGAACTGCTTGACTGTGATTTAGTCATAGGAAATCATGTAAAAGTAGTTTTCCATCGTTTATATCCATTCAACACTTATTAGATTTTTGAGTCTTTAAAAATTATTTGCTTCCTATTTCGCCAATTTTCATAAACATTCAAAACTTTCGATATTTCTTTATAGCATTTAATTGTTTACTTCGATTTTTATTGCATTATTACTTCAAACATTAATCATTAAAGTTTTGCAATTTTATTCAAAAAATTGTTTATTCACTAAATTCAGTTTTCAAAGTTTCATCTAATTTTAATTTCAATATTAAAGCTTCGAAATCCCAAATTTTCTGGCTCACACCCGAAACCGAGCTCTAACTTATGGCTTCGAGTTGACAATCTTTATATTAAGAATCATTTTCTAGATTCCTTTATAATAAGTTCTGCTTTTAATGAAAAATATTTGGAGGAAATGTTATTTTGAATTATAGATTAAAGCTTCGAAGCATCATTCAATTGGTGAACTTTGAACAGTTTTCATTTTTTGTTAATAAACAGCACTTCTATCCATACAATATATTTGATTACGAAAATTCATTACAGTTCAAACTCTGAAGGAAAAAATATTTAGCAAAAAAGCTCATTAACCTCATGAAAAATGCATGAGTGACAAAACGTGCTGATCGTGTTTTATATGCCAGTCAAGAGTTAGTTACTATCTTAGTTACTGTACATACAAGTATGAAATCTAGTTATAGTTACTTTACTTTATCAAACTTAAAGAATTTTCAAAATATATCAACAATAAAAAAGTATATAAGTAAAAATGACACTTAATTTATCAAATAAGTGTCTAATAAACTTGAATAAACTTATGAAAAACTAGAATAGAATAACTGGCTTTAAAGTAACTTTAAAGGGAGTAAAGAATTGAATCCCAATAAATTGAGAAGAACTTGTTGATAAAAATCTCATATAAGATTTTGGATATTAACTTAAAGGATATAAGAATTAAGGTTCACTTTATATCATTCATAATGCTATATATTTGATATTTTGAATCTGCATTTTTGATATTTTTAAATAACTTTATTTATAAATTTATTCAATAAAAATATTTCAAACTAATCAGATTCTAAGTCTACCTTTTCAAAGCAGTTAAAGGATTTTTTCTCTTCATATAAAAGTTATTCACAAGTTATTCCACGAGATTTTGAACCTGAGTTCTAAAAATATATTTTGTATATAGAAAATCAAAAATTACTGTACTCTGTGATAGAAGTAGTTTCAATTTGCAATACTATCCAAAAAAATTTACTTAAAGAAGCTTTGAAATAACTTATAAAGGATATGAAATTGTAGATTTACTTTACATTAACTTCACTCAATTCAAGACATGATTTTGAAATTTTTCTAGATTGAAGGATTTGATGAAGTTTTTAAAGTTTTCAGATACATGTTTGATATTATAAAATAATAGTAACTATATATTGAATTCAAAGAAACTGCAGCTCAACTAAATAAATAGCTTAAATTGATTTAATTTCTGGATAATAAAATATCGACTGCATTTTCAAAAGTTAATAAAATGACATTAACCATAGATATCAGCGATTCAAGACACTAATTTGGTAATAACTAGTATAACCAGACTTCTTGAGACCATTTGATTTATATTTTCTCAAAATCCCGATATTTTTCTGGAGATCCGAAGTCAAGACTTCACCAGAAGCTCCAGGGGGTGATAGATTTGACTTTTCAGAGTATGCATCCAAATATTCATATCATTATCTTTAACTTTTAAAATAATTTAATATGGCTCTAGTGATTAGTTGAATAGAATATTCACATTTAGCAATTATATGATAGTATTCAGCATTCGTTTCTTGTTTTGCAATAATTCAACACTTCAGTGATATTGAAATTCAGAGAACTTGTTTTGATTTCAAATTTTTCTATGCATTGCTCAATTAATAACCACCAATTTATGAAAACGAAGTTTTTTTCCACATCTTTAATTTTTAGACCGAAAATTGGTCGGTGGGTCAAAAAGTCAAAGAAGGGATAAAGGATTTTGACAAAAATCGGCTATTGGTAAAAAATTGCAGAGGGGGGGGACCAGGTAAGTTTTTAGCGTTTTTGAGATTCCATGTAAGGGCCTGGCCTGACAACCCCCCTTGGTGAAATCTGTTCCGGGACTATAGTTCTCTATAATTTAGATAATTCGAGCATTTTCTATTGCAAATTAAACCATCTCAGTTTATTAATCGATTTAATGCTTTAAAAAGCATAAGAAATGGATAAAACTGAACAAATATTATTCAATAAGTTCACACTAGAAGATAAAAATTTTAGCCTTGAATCAGCTCATATTTGAACAAATATTTTCAAGCTCAAGATTTTATCATTTTTATTGAAAATGCTTGATTAAAATCAGTTAGAAAATAGATACTTTCAATAGTTCTCAAGAATGACTTAACTCAACCTAAAGAATTTTATCGAAACTTTGTAGATATTAAATCTTATATCGTAACTGCTATTGAGTTGGATTAAGTAATTTCAATAATGAAGCAAATTTTTGAAATCCTGGATAATATGTATAAAATACGAGGCTTATTCAAAAGTATTCAATTTCAAATCAAGTAATTGAAAATCACTATACAGTACATCTCTCTTCTAATTAGTAATAAATGAAAATTATTAAGAAATAAACAAATAATTAGTATTACAGTCGTTTGCTATTCTTTTTCTTGTCTTGCAGAATATTTTTCTTGTTTGTAACATTTATTTCTTGTTTTTATGTTTCCTTTTGAATACTAAATATAATACTAACGGATGATAGAAAGCTTCGAAAATTTCACATTAGGTATTCATTTTTATTCAGATTTTTATGCATTAAAAGTTTTGATTCTGAATAATTAGCTTTTCTCAAACTTAATCAATGGATGAAAGTTTGAAATCCAAACTTGAAATATAAATATAATTTTTATACTAATTCTGATTTTAACTATGAAAGGAAGGCAAACAGGTTTAAGAAATTTTAAGTTTGGATATTACGAATTTGAAAATTTTGAATTCGGGAATTCGTAAGTACTCCCAAGTTTAGTCACTACTTTTATGCTCAATTTCAGTTAGGGTTAAGTTCCAATTCATTCTGCAAGGTTGCGAGGTTTTAACTTTCCTTAAAATATGTTACCTTATAAAATATATTTTCTTGTTGTTATGAATTATATAAATTATAGCTTTAAACGAATAACTTTTGAGTGTAACTACAAAGCCCTGCAATACCTGCTCTCTTGACAAAATGAATAGGAATTATAGTTGATAGTTGTACTCGTGCTGAGTCAAACTGAGTTAATAAAACTTCATATACTGTAGTAATTAAACGTTCTCTCCTACAATGCAGGATAACTTTCTGACTAAAGCCTATGACGAATTAAAAAAAATTTATTGAAAACAATTACTTGTAAATTTTTGATAAGTCTGCACGCGATGCCACACTTGAATAACCAAAAGTTTTTAATGAGCGAAAAGAACATAATTACACAATGATTACTTTGAAAAATAGATTGCAATACAAAACAAAAAAGTGTCGTTTATGCAAAATTTATAAGTTTAGGTTTTGCTTTGGTTTAGCTCTAAACTAAACAAAATTTATAAAAAGTGCTTATAAAACGTGTATAGAAATTGAAATCTATTCTATGCTTTCATTAAAGGATCTGAAAATTAACATAAGAATGATTTATTCGTTTGAAGATTTCTTTGAATCACGAGATAACGGAATTTTCGAAATTAATATTAATGAATATTACCCTAAAAATTGATTCGATGAGTAATATCTCTAATCTTGCCAAATATTTTTTCTTCATCAATAACTTCATAAGATTAATGAGTTCATTATAGTTGATGTTATTCACGAATTAGAAGAAACTTTTGATAAGAATTCTAAGAATTTGAGTCAGTGAAGAAGCATTGAATGCTGAGTATAACTCGTAAGTTAAGTGAGTCGTTTCACTCAACTTAAAGATATATCTTTTTATACTCTACCCATATTTGTACAATACTAAAGAGGCGTATTCTCATAGAAATATAGCAAAAAGATTTTGGTTGATATGATTTTTTGCTCCAGACATAGACATAAATATATTGATGTTTTTAACTGCCTGTTCGCGAAAATTCGATAGTTAAACGCCACAAACGTATAACAACATTAGACAAAGCAAAAGCTTCACTTAATAGTTTGACTCAACGGATGGACATCAGAGAGAACAATTCAATGTTTTTATTTTTATATGTTTCTTATAATTTATCTGTATTATAATTTTCAGTAGTAGAAATCCGAGTTCTTTTAAGTCAATTTGCTTATCGCGAACTTAAAACAGTCTTTCAAAATATGCATTAAGCAATTTATAATTTAATCTAAAATATTCATAACTTATTGAATTTTCTAAAGTTTGAAAAAAATTTCCCATAAAATTGAGATCAGGTCTAAAACTAAGTCTCAAAACTTTAATATCACTCAAAACAAAACATTTGAAATGATTTTAATGTAACTTTTACTAGAGTTTTTATATAAAAATTGAAAATTGATTTCAAAAATAACTAGAAATATAAATTAGTTTCTATCGGTAAATACTTAAATCAATTTTTATAACAACAACGATTACACTTAAATCTATAAGAAGAAAAATATCATTACTATTTCTTAAAGATTTAGACTTAAAAGAAAATTTTTTTGATGAAAAATCAAATATTTTAAAGTAAAGGTGAGTTGTACAGTATCGTGAAAAAAAGTTTTTGTGGGTTAACATTATAGTACTTTATGTATTCTGGTTAACTATTTTCAAAAGGCATAACTTTATACATAAACTATATTAAGACAAGGCTTTTGTTTTGAACCCAAATTTAACCTTTTTTCACGATAATGTACTATCAGAGACAGAAAGACGTGTAAAGATTACGGAAATTCCAGTGGTAAATACAGATTAAACATAAAGTGAAAAATATAAATTTAAATATTAAAAGTAATAGTATTGCATTGTTTGATGGACAAAATGATTGATTATTGATAAGAACATCCGTTTTGTCATATTTTTGCAATGAATTGTGAACCTCTTCTGAGTGTTTTACAGAATAAGAAAAGTGCAAAACTTTGAGTAACCAATAGTACATTATTGCCAACTGACTTGTGGGATGAATGGTATTATCAGAGCTGGTTAAGTATCATACGATACAATATTAGTGTTTGGAGTGCTCAACTCATTTAAGTAAAGAGGGATGACTTGTTTCAATGTTTGATTCGAGAAACTGTTAATCTATATTCTAATGAAATGCGAGACTATAGACGTTAATTTCAAGAGTTATGCAAACAAAAGAGCTTATATTCTCTTGCATTTCACAAGCATTTCGAACATAAAATGTGAAAAAAGTCAATTATAAGCTAAATAATTAGAGATATCAATACTATAGCACAAATAACTTACATTACAATAAACTGAGAGAAATATTTGATTTCATGTTATTTGAAACTTTTACACTATTTTTATTATGATTACTTGTTTGACAAAATAGTATGAAGAAGTATCGAAATGACTCACTTAAACCATGTTGTTATCATGCGAAACCATTTGCTAAGGAATGGGCATTTTTTCAACTATTGTATCCGAGAGACACATAATGTTGATTGAGTTGTGTTGGACTTTCTTAATAATTACTATTGGGCTGCAAATTAATTTCGTACATGTCAAGTTAGTGTATACGCTCTCATTTGGCCACAGTTTTCATGGTAACCATACTTACAGAAGAGGCGATGAGATCACAGATGCAAATATAATAATGTCGCTCAAAACGTCTTTAGTCTCATAAGCCTTAGCATTGAGTAAAATTAGGAATGCATTTACAATGCAAATGTGATTAAGTGTTAGTTCTTTTCATAAGCGTGTTCTACTACTAAATTTCCTGAGAGTTAATATAAATAGACGAAAGTGTGTGCCATTTCTCGACTTCCCACGAGAAAGTCATGACTATTTTAAGGCAATTCCAACACTGTTTGCCCAAAATTAGATCATAAACATGACTCCAGTAGAGAGGAGTCTATTCTTCATAATAAAATATTGGCCTCCATAACTACTTAAAATTAAATTTCACATTTAGATATATTCACTCCATTTTTACTCTATTCCGGTTAATTCCCAAAAGTAAACCAGTGATTCATCCAATTCATGCCCGTTTTCTCAAACGCGTTGGGAATCATGATATTTTCCTATTTCTATGCTCTGAAACGCCTATTTGTCAACTTTTATTAATCGAAAATAAGATATTTTTCAAGTATTGAAAAAAGTGCTTGAACTCAATTTTTAGAGCTCAATAGAATTGAATCGAATCTATAATATACTATTTTATAGTTTATTAAATTTGAAGCGAGACTTTTTCAACTCAAAAGAAAGTTGTTTCAAAGTTTTATCCATTGTTTTCAACATTTTTAAATTTAATACTTTTCAGTTCATGAAAATTGAAAACATAACTTTTCAGGACCCAAGTTATTATTGAATAGGAATCTAACCTTTGATATAAAATCAAATTGTCAAAAAATAGCTGCTTTAAGTTTCTGAAGTAAATGATTTGCTTTATAAAATTTTTATTGCTCGAAAGAAGACACGAAGAATTTGTATAAAATATGTTTGAACAAAATCTGTTTCACAGATAAAGCAAAACTATATGCCATTTTATTACCAAAATACAATTTACAAATTCGACTTTAATACGAATTCGCAGATTATACTAGTATTGTTGGAAATGCAATGGATTTTTCAATGGTATTATACATACCTATATTAATAAAGTATTATTAAAGGACGTGATGCTCAACTCTGGAGTTCTCAACTCAACCAAATAATTCTTATTCTCAAATATTCAATCATTTGTGGAAAATTCATCGAAGAAAAAAGCTATAATCTTAATATTTGTGGCGAAATCAATATATTCTTATTCCCTCATCTTTTAATCATTTGAAAATGTGTGTCTCCATAACGACTGAAGAGTCATTAATTTAGAGGATGTTTTGTTAAAAGAGTTGTTTATTAAAACTTTATTTCATGCTAAACGGATTTCTAGTTGAATTATCGATAATTATGAACAGAAATAAAATTTTCGTCATGTTCAACGATGGAAATCAATTGGGAATAAATCAAATATTAACTTAAATGAGGTTTTCGGAAACTTTGAACCAAAATTACTACACAATATTAATTTAATTTAAAGTCTAAAAACTGAGTCGAGTCAGCTTTTGGTAAGCGTTGAATTGTTTCAAATTTTTCATTATTTCACTGAAAAATGTTGGGAAAGCATGTTTTCCAATTTTAAAAAATAAAGAGAAATTGTTGTGAAACTATCAGAATATTGGTCGAAATCAGTGGACCAAAACCAACGAAACCTAAACTGCCTGATTCTCTATTAGATTTTCTAAAATAAAAAATCGAGAGTTCCTCAAAATTTCCATCTTTTAACAATATTTGAAAATTTATGGAAACCGATCTAAGAAAGAACAGGGCAAAAAAGAAGTCAAGTTATTATCAGAGTCGTCACTTTATCGGCCTTAAAATAGCGAAAAATCGGACTAAAAATTCAAAAATAATTAAATTTTCCTCTTTTTTACATAACCCTTATTATGTTTACAAGTAATAGATATCTAGAGTGATCAGAACCGTCCGGAATTCCACGGAACTCATTTATTCTGCTAAATTAGTTGAAATATAGTTCCCTCTGTTCTCTTCAAGATGATAAACAGCATGAGAAACATACATTTGGTCCTCCCTTTGATCCCAAGTCTCAAATCCTCTGATTGAGACCTGATCACACTTATGCGTATTTCTTTCACTTATAATTTAAACATTAATTTACCACTTATTACTCCAATCCTTGAGAAAGTTTAGTGTTATTTTTAAAATTTCACTATACAAACTTTAGTATATTGTTGTTTATACTATTCATACTTGATTAAAATCACTTTAAAATAAAATTTTTGTAAAGACCAATTCAAATTAATTTCTTTTATATGAAAAATCTAACGGATTGCATCAATACTTTTATATGATTTTGAATTTTAATTTACTTGATTTTTTAATTATCTTACAAAAATAAATTTTATAATGAAAAACAGAAAAAATCTTATTTATGGGAGTTATTTTTCAAAAATCGGACTTTTCGGGTTTATCGGTTTTATAATCCAAAAACTGGATTTATGGGAACAATTTGCGAGTGTTAGAGATATGAGCAAAGAAAGTCCGATTTTCCGATAAAGTCACGACTCTGGGTATTATCTATTTCATATCTTTTTTATTCTGTGTTGAATTAATTTCATGAATTGATTCCTAGATTCCAATAAATTTACATTAAGGAAAACGATAAAAGACATCTGATAAGTGAAATGTCAGTTTTGATTACAATTTAGGTATATTTATAATTATAGAGTTAAATATAATTAAAGGGAGAATTAAAAAAACTTGAATCTTGTCTAATAAAAATACTCATATTTAAAATAACTCAAAAGTTAGTCCGCAATGACTGCCTACACAAAATCTTTTCAAGCAAATTACAAAAAGGAAATTTAATCAAAAAATGTAAACAAAACAATTTGTATTTTTATCAACTCTATTCTTGAGAGTAGCGATTTGTTGACATAAATCAATCATACAAAAAGCTATGAATGAGTTTTGGGATTTCATCATTTTGTTTATCGAATCAATTTAAAATATGATATCATTTGGTGTTGAATTAACTGAAAAATAGATAATAATCTAAATATGAGAAAAATATTAAAATTAATTCATCCAAAACGTATTGATGAAAAAGAGTAGCCATCGCAGCGATTCGTGGCAAGAGATTGGCCTCATTTTAAAACAAACAATTGTGGACAAGTCCGTTGAGACCAATCGAGTGTTTGCAACAAATACTCTCATCACTCATATATGAGACGAAGGAAAGTCTAGTATATTTAATTGATATACGAGATTTGCGAAACAAGTTTCGTCAATTAAATATGATCGCCTTTTGGGACTTGAGTGATGCAGTTATTTGATTGCCTCTATTCTCTGTTAGATTGCAAATCATATCTCATCTATTTGGCACACAATCATTCAAATTTGACATAATATTAAATAATTTATTACTTCTTGTAAGCCCTCTAAAAGTAGAAAATATTTATTTTTTTCATTACATCTAATTTACTCAACTTTTGCAAAATTAACACAATTTTGATAATACAAATAAACTTTATTCAAATAAAGTTATGATAAATGTTCCATCAATTTATAAATCCATTTGTAATAATAAAAAATTTATGACTGAAATACATCTTTTTTACAGAAGTTTCATTTTTATATGATATGCCAGTTATGAATGAGCGACCGGTTATATGAAAGAACTTTTAACTCTAGTTCTTAAGGAATAAAACAACTTCGAGACAGAAAAGAGAATAGCTGTTCAGCACACTATATAGTTAAATGTAAATTTTTTTCATATGAAAAACAGCCAAATAAGTACGCTTGAAAAGTGAGATATTAGTTTTTTCGCAAATAACTTGCAAATCCATTGACTCATCTGCATTTGAAATATTTTCAATTTAGAAATACATTTAAACAAAAACTGAGTAATTATTTCGCGAGTTATATTTGGCAATATATATATAATATATATTATAAATATGCTAATTTCCACGACAAAATCCAAGAAATTAAATTTGAATTTTAAAATTTTGATTAAGGTATAAGAAATGAATTATTTGAGAAAAACAACTTGTGATGAAAAATTAAAAGTAAGATGAAAAATATGAACGAAAAAGTTGTGTCATGCGATTGAGAAAAGAGTTCCACAACAGAGTATGTAATATTGTTGTTGAATTTAAACTGGAAGATATTTGAGTGCATTGCTTGCAAAATTCAATAGAACGTAAAATGAATTCTTTTTTGAATACAGACCAAATTTATCTTCGAAGCGTTATTGAACAAACGTTAAAAAGAGTCGAATACCATTTCTAATATATTTCATTTAAATAAGACTTGTTGTTACCCTCAGCAAGAATTTTAATGAGACAAAACCAAATCATTTATTTCATGAGAAATTCAATCAATTTGTCCACAAGAAGCAAATTCTGATAAAACTAAGAGTTTAATACCATAGTATAAGTTTGAGTATTTTGTTTAATTTAACGAATCTCTACCCTTTAGAATAAGTTTGATAAGAATGTAAGTCTTCCGAAAACAATTAATTGCAAAACAGCATTTGATTGTCATATGAATGATTCCAATTTATCCAATTTGAATAAGTGTGAAAAAGTGTTTTATTGTACAGTATAAATGCATAGAAATAAATATACGAAGTTTAGTATAGTATAAATTCATAAAATGCCTTAAAGTAGTGAAAGACATGATGTAGTATTTGAAACATTATTTTGATTGTTACGCATTTCAATCTGTTATACAGTTTGTTAGTATCAAATAATTGGTCAATAGCTTCCATAAGTGGCTCAAATAAATGCCATTCCAGCTATTTTAGCTGTGAGTCAGGAAAAGATTTCAAGACAACATAAAGTAATCCATCAGATATGCGTCAAACTGATTGATTAATGGCTTCTCCTTCTTTACAGTCCAATAAAATATTCGTATGCATGTTTGCTCTGTCTTTTATCATTTTTTAGACTCACATCTTATTCATGAATATGATTGCGTATGAATCAAATCTATGCATACAAAAGAGTATTGAAAAATAACCCAATTTTATTGTAGCGACAGTACGACAGTAACGAATCATAATTATAAGAGCAAATAATGAAATATGCATTGCAATGAGCAATAAATCATACGAAAACAACAATACATAGAGCTATGTTCTCATACGATCCACAATACACTAGTGCTTGCCTTTCATATATTGAATATATCGGTTTATAAATGCAATACTTAAGAATAGTGGTGCACACCATTTGTTACAATTTCGTTAGAATGACAATCAGGTCAAAAAGTCTCATACTTGCAAAACCATTACTTTTCATTTTTTGAATCATTTCAAATTGTGATCATTGCATTCAGATTGCTTTGAATCACATTATTTATGCTCGTATTGCCCAGAAAGGAGTGGATTGCCTTTATGTCAATAGCAATTACTTATTCCTTCAAATAAACACACAATAGAAGCCAGATTTGAGTCGAAATTTTTCACAGTATAAGCAAAAAGTAATAAAGAAAAGTCTTAAAATTGCAAGTTATGCTTTACTAGCTTTTATTTTTTGGTAAATATGCTTATAAGGGAATTATGAATAGAAATACTAACATAAGTTTTGTGTTTTTTGTTAACCTATTGCTCACTACAAAAGTATTTGAAATGAAAATTGTAGACAGATTTGATTAATAATTGAAGAGTAGAATGCATTGAAACGAATTTGAGAATTGCAAGAGTTGTGCATTAGTTGTTTGGCAAATGTATGATAGAGAGCACATTTGGTTGAATACGTGACTTACGAATACGTTGGACAAATTTTGACTGACAACAAAGTCCTTAACGTGCAATTGAATCACTGGGTTTATGTCAATGACATTTATTTCGCGCACTTTCCCATCAAAATCTTGAGTGCATTTACTTAGACTTTGTTTTAATCACGAGTCAGATTTTTCAATCTAATCTCGTTATAAGTTTTTCAAATCAATTTAGTTTAAGTGCATTCTATTAAGTCTATTAAACTAAATGATTATATTCTATGAATTCGTTCAAAAAATAGAATAAAATAAAAATTAAAATCGTGAAAATAAATGGATAAATAAGTAGAGATTATAGAGAAAAATGACTATCCATTAAGTTGAGAGCAATCCTAAAGTATGTAATCTTAGAGTCCAATATTGTAGTAAAACAATAGGTTGAGTTTAAACCATAAGTGCAGCTTTTGTGGAACTTTTTAACTTAGAAACCGCATGTAGTGGTTATGATAGAAATTGTTTTCTTCAAATATCATCTGCCCATATGTGTGCTCTCCCATAATAGCTATACACATAAGCAATGTGTGCGATGCAATCCAAGCCAAAAAGGGCTTCAATCTTAGCCAAGAGTAAACTTAGAATAAGTGATAATGCTTGTCACCAATCACTAGATAATGGACTTTTTAGCTTTTTTCTTTGCACCCCAGAGTTGCCTCTACTCATTGCATTGTCTACTTAAACACTTGTATAACATAAATGCAAGTTTTGCACAAAAACTAATTAATTTCTGCGTTCACGTAATTAGACAATTAGCTGCTAATAAATTGACAAGTCATATAATGCCTCTACAAAAGCTGATTCAGGAAAAAGTGTTAAATGAAATAAAGCTCTATTTGTATAAAATAATCAGTAGTGCACGTCCTTAGTTGGGCTCTGGTTGGGCTCATGTCTGCTATGAGTCATTGAAGTGATTGTAAGGAAGTGACATTATGGGTGGCAGTCAATTTCACTCAGTCAACCCAAATTAAATTCCAAATACATTTTATAAAACTCACAACTCTGTATCAAAACCTCAGTAAATAACAAATTATCAGCATTTCTCAGTATTTAACGCACAAACTTTTCGCTTAAACTAATTTTGATTGCACTGAAAATGCCTGCAAATTAGTATCAGGAAAAGGATTAAATATGATGCCACCCATTTGTCCAAAACAAGGTAAATAAATGACATTTTGCTAAACCTTTAAAAAGTTGGCTCTTTGAATGTTTTCTGTGTTCATTTCATACAATCAATAACACTTTCTTTCACAATTCTATAACAGCTGTGGCCTAAGCTTTCAACTTATATATACCTTAATATTGACTTTATTTGAAAGTTTTGTATCCATTGAAAAAAGTTAAAAAATACAGAACATATTTCATTTTTCTTGTGAAAACATACACACTATAGAGAATTAATTTATGAGCAGAAAGTAAAGGAAAAACTGAGTATTAAACTTTATGTTTGATACTGTTCTGAGCCAATAGCAAACTTTTACATAAGAATGATTAACTAATATGTAGTTTTATATTGATGTCTCAATTACGGTATTGTGTAAAAGCAATAAAACTGCTTTGAAACTAAATTGCTTTCAATTTTATCTTGATTTATAATCAAAAGCAATTTACAAATGTAGTCAATAATAACAAGCATTTAGTTCAACATAAGCTTAATCTTCTATAAACTTTCTTACATCTAGTCTTGAACTAATTGATGATCGCAAAGGTTCTAATATCTGTTAATTAAAGCTTTTTCTATGAAAACTACATAAAGATGAATATTAAATTGTCATTAACAGCCATGATTAAAGATATATTTAGAAGAAAGCAGTTTTTTCAACAAAGAATGAGCAGAGTTTCAATTAAGTGATCTGCAACATATGCCAGTAATTCCTATAGATAAACACTTTCTTAAATTTATTTAATTTTAATACATATTTACAAAATAGAGTATAACTAACTCATAACAACATTCATTTTTCTCAAAACTTCATATAAACTTCATTCAGAGAAGAGAGATATGCTATTAAAAGATCCCTTCCAAGTGTAATCTCGTTTTCCTCCGTTCAGATGAATTCACTGAAGAGGAAAAATTCCAATAAATGCCTTCTAGAAAGGTATGAGGATTTAATTTGAGAATAATCTGAAATATAAAAGAAAATTCAAACATATGAAAAAAGTGCAGCACAAAAATCTGAGATATATTGACATTGCTTTTATCGAAAATCCCTTATTATTATGTTTGTTAATAAAAAAGATATGAATGTTACTATTTTTATCAGTAGAATATAATGAACATATTTTCCTTTCAGTCATATTAAACGAATATATAATCATTACATTAAGAAAACATCAATTCAATGTGAAATATAAGCAATACATTATTAGTGCACTGCTTTCAAAGTTTACGACTCTATTTTCATTGTCGTTTAGACCATCATAAATCTTGTCAATTTCTTCACTAACAAGTTCAATCTCTGCGCTTTATTAGAACTGCAAAACAAAAACTAAATTTTATTTTCAAACAAGGTTTACATCATGCGTTTGTCTACGAATTTATCTTATTTATAGTAGTGTTCGCTCTTAAACATAAGATCGATAGTGAAATTTTAATCTTTGTTAGAAAATTAAATTTATACTTAAGTTTTAAATTGCAATTCAGATCTGCCTTAAATGTAATGATTACAAAAATTCCCATAAATGTTACATTATTTGAAAGAAATTGCTTTATGAAATAATTAACAAACATTTGAAAACTAAAATCAAATTATTATTCTTCGATTAAAAAAATCGATGTTTTTAATCAAATTTGATTAAGATTTAAGTTTTGAGTTAAGATTTAAGTTAAAGAGATTTGATTGAATACTTTATTATGTAATGATAACTAATAAAGTTATTCTGATACGTGATTGATATATTCGATGAATGATTGACATAAGCCTAATAACCTTTTGAAATGATAATAGAAAAATAGAAAAACATTGAACTGTAACGAATAGCTGAAGTGAAATTAGAATGAGATTGTGTGCAGTCTTTTGCTAAGGGAAGAGAAACACGCAAAGTCTTGAAATCTGATAAAAATAAATATTTCTTTGTGAAACGACACAATCACGCTTTGAGCTCACATGCATACACGACACAGAAATCTGAGAGAGAAACCTATTGCCTCCTTTCATCCTGAATGTGTTTGGCAATGCATTGAAGAATACACGCACGTACACAAAGTCAAACTATCATTTAACTGCAATAGACATCATTCACACAGCAAACGGATAGCTTATACTGTTATACAACATATACACCAGTTTAAAGTTTGTGTCTTATTTCCTGAGCAAATATGTTGGTTCGCTTCAACGAACAAAGTAGCGAACACTACTATTTTAATAACATATATAAAAAGTATATCAAATATTGTGTATATAGAGAAAACTTCAAATTGTTTTTCGAACAGTCAATACATCTTTTTTCTTCAATTGTTTCTTATTATTGAATGCTTTTATAACGCTTTAAACAATATTATTATCTTTGCACTGCTTTGAGAAATATATTCAAATAATAATGATATTGAAAATAATAATAATAATACTGTAATAGTTGATGGCATTTTCATGAATACCAACAACATGAAGATGTGGTGCATCAAGAGTTCGCTCATCATTTTATCTATTATTTTTTTATTTTTGGTTTCCCATCAAATAACAGGCACAAAGTCTTGGGCTGTAAAGAAATAAATGATAATGTCTTAGTGATGTAGTTAACCTTCAGGCAGATAAATAGGAAATTCTTTTAGTATTTTACCGTTTTTTTGTGTTCTCTGTTTTATTATTGCAAATCTCATTCAATGTTAAGAAACATTAAGTCAGGCTTTCAATTATTTGCAGTTTTATAACTTCTACATTGAATTTGAAAAATGAGTAGAATATAAAGTTAATTTACTTTTATATTTGTAAACTTGTAAATATTGATGATTTAGTTGATTATAATTAGTATACTTTAATTTTAGTTGAAATTTTGTACATTTGTATAGAATAATTGTGAATTCAATTCAAAAAGTTTAGTTCAATATAAGTTGAAATCTCTCGAACAAATAAACTCACCTTTAAGTTTAAACTTGTAATGAATTCTTTTGAGAGCGTTGAAAGTTTAGAGATAGAAAGCAAGCTTACAGTAGCCATTCATTCGCTATATCTTTATTTAAGTATTTGACATGAAAGGGGCGAATACTTCACAATTTGTAAGGTTTTCTACGGTCTCTTAAATAAGTTCACAATATAAGCAATAAAAGCAATAAAACTCAAAACTCTATCAATACTTGCTTGACATAAATTTAGCATTGGATTGAACTGAAGAATTGATTTGAACTAAAAAGAATTTTTATTTGACTTGAAACATTCGGTTAAGTCGTCTATAATTGATTCGCCAATTTGCTGATTAAAGTATTGTAAGCAAAATACAAATAAATCATTCAAACTAAACAAAGTTAGAATAAATAATCGACTTTATGGAATCAAAGCTCTAATGTTGTAATAATTTAAAAGTTTATTTCGGAAATGAGAATTGGAAATTAAGTTCATTAGTTTTCATTTAAATACTTAAGGGTAATCTCAAGAATGAAGATCTCTTTCAAAGAGTATACACTATTCGGTCATTATTGTATACGAGAGCACATATCTAATACTCAATCACTACAGTTTCATATTGTGCACTATTTATAGTTCTCTACTTTTCAACTTGAAAATGTTCTCAACATTGGAGTTTGAGAGAAAAGTTGACTTTCGTGATTCTCTTGTTCACTTGAGTTCACACAATTCACTTGTGTTATCATATTGTCTTCAATTTTTTTATGAAAGGATAACAAGAAATTAGTATCCATTAAAATCTAAAATAAATTCAGAGCCATATAAATGATAGCAGTTTTTGGTTTAAGATATGCATAAATTCAATAATAATAAACCCAATCAATTGAACATAATATTAAAGGTGCGCTTTATTTATTTGACTCTTATTCTAATTGAAGTGAATGAAAACCGTTGAGTTGATTTGATAAAGAACTAGCGCTTACACACAGTAATCGTTAGAATAATATAAAAGCAAAACATGTGTAGAAACTGAGATTGAAACATAACAGAAATGAGATCTTAGAATTTTAGGACTACTTCTTTTGTATTGATGCTTGTCATAGGCAATAACTATTGTATTACGTGTTGCTGATGCCAACCCAACACCGATCAAAGTGTTTGTTCATTACAAAGCACTTTCAGTGATTGACTCAGTGGATAGAATAAGAATAGATCATAAAGAAAAAGCTTTATTATTAGATATTTTTTCTTATAGGATTCAAGAGCTTAAGCGACAGCGAAGGAAACTTTACTGTATGAACAATATTTCAGGAACTAATTTGAATAATTCTCTTAAATTTCCAACACTGAGCTTTGAAATACTTTAGAAAGTTTGTTATTTAAATTGGTTCTCAAAATTAACTTTTCTTTCATTGCATTCGAGAAAAATAAGAATTTGATTAGAGTTCAAAATAAGGCATTCAATTGAGTTTGTTTTGAACAATTCAAAACTCAAGTTTCAAGAATTAGAATAAACATAGATTTTTCTAATTAAACTTTTTTCTTCCGCATCAAAAATGATAATAATATGAAAATTGAATGTATTAATCAAATAAATTGATTGAATTTTTATACTTATCTTAATAAAGTTTGACATATTTTGAAGCGTCGCTATAACTTATACGAAGACTTTTAAGTTGATGACAGCATATTCATATAGCTATCAGTGATGTCTCATTTGACAAACTTGAAGTGAATTCGAAGCCAATCTTGTAAGTTGAATACGATAAAAAAATGGGGAAAGACTAATAATTTTGATACAGTTAAGGTATAGCTTGAGCTTTATTTCTTATATACATACTTGACAATCCCTATGATTAATGACATTAGAATAACCAAAGAGATAGTATAATCAATATGAGACATTAAAACTTCATTGGCTTTTGGGTTGAATTACAGGCAAAACATTGAACTACACATCCATCAAGTTATGCAATCGTGTAGTACTGGATTGACTAAAATACTCCAAGAATAATGGAATTGAGGCACAAAGTCATTTGAGTCAATTCTTGTTTGTCAATCCAATCTATGAAAGTTTACTACAGATTCTCTAATATATTTATGACTCCTTATGACTCTTCCAATCATATATATTGCTTGTAAAGAAACAGTAAAGTAAATAATCGATTTTATGCTTCTGAATCTTACTATTATCAGGTATGCCATGCCATTCACTTTTTCATATTATGTAACTTCACTTCAAAAATGTTAGGTATGTTATGCTATTCCCCCTCCTATGCCGATAATTCAACATAAAAAGTGATGTCTTTCTAACATTTGCGCTAAAATATGAAAAATTTTCTCATAAAATTACTCATAAATGTAACTTACATTAAGCTTAATTGAATGTCTAATCATATCAACGCAAATGAGAATAAGATGATATACATATAGACATACATATATATATATATATTTAATTATGAGTAGCATATCATCATGAGTTTGCAAAAATCTCATATAATTTTGTTCGAGTTATTCGATAAGAAAATAAATACTAAGTATTTTGTGTTTTCTTATTTGTAGATTGAAAGAAATTTTATATTCATTAATTATTTTGACTTTTAATCATTTTTAAGTTACGATTTAAACATGAAGATATTCATCAAAACTTGTGAATACCCGGAAAGAGCTTTAGAAATGCGATTAAAGTTGAGAAATATGAATGAAGGCAATTAAACTAATTTACTGATGCGTTGGTTCTCAATTTAAAAAGTTATTCCTTCTCTCAAGTATAGTTATATAGGTTTTTATACTTGTAATTGATATATTAAAAAGTAAGTAATTAGATATTTTGCTTCCTATGATCTAAAAGCAATCGAGAGCTCCACAGAATTTTTTTATTTAAATTCTAATTAATTTAATGTGACTCCTATTAAATCTAAATGCCTTTAATGAAACATAGATTCGATTATCCATTTTGAGCTCCAACTCATTCATTAATTTGCATTAAAGCAAAGAACTGCCGCACACTCTGCGTAAGCCAAGGATGCTATCATTTTATGCTAATTTGATTGAAACTTCAATTCATAGAAAGCTAAATAAATTATTGAAAGATTTGTGTCAATAAAATGGAGAAATAAATTTAATTTTTCAGAGTAATATCTAAAATAACTTATCAAAATTCCTTTGAAAAAAATTTGACAACTAGTCATAAGTGGGTTTGTTATGCAATCGCTTAATCTTGGCTTTGATGAGTGAAATGATAAAAAAATACTGCATTAAAGTATATGTGGATAAAAATGTTCAATAGAAACTCTGAAAATTTCCTTGAATTTGTTTAAAGTCAGAAATTTTAGAGCAAATGTACATAAAGAAATTGTAAAATAGTGTTGGGTTTTATATTCTAATAATGATTTGGAATACTAATCAACCCTTATATTTGAAAAGATTTTATTCCAATATTTCTCGAAAATTGCCAAAGACAGGGAAACTATCTTAGCTTTTATTGACCATTTTTATCTACACATTCATATGAATAGTAATCAAAATCTTGAAATTTCAAATTAATTATTTGATTTCGATTAAATTATTTGCATTAACTAATCATAAGGGTTATAAACTTTTAATGAACTTAATAAGAATTTCATATAAGAATTGTTCAGAAAATTGATCGCAATATTTTGTATGTTCCTTAGGCTGTGTTTCTCTATCTTCACTAAAATTTGACGAACGATTCGAATCGAGAAGTATAGTGCCATCTCTGATAAATTACTATAAATCAATTAAGTAATGAAAAACTTTTTCCACAACACTTTTATCCTGTTCCAGACCATCCAAGAGTGGTTGAGTTGAGGTATTAGTTTAGTGTTGTTCAATCACTCAACTACTCTGTCATTCAAATACGGCTGAGACGTCAATAATAAGTTTTTAGTTTACAATTCTTCATAAAAATTTAAAAGTGTCATAAAAAGTTTGTGTTTAACACTTTTATATGAAGTATAAGTTATAACTTAGATGTTATCGTAAGAAAAATAATATGAAAATCTAATATTTATGATTATTATGATTATGACTGGCTTTAATCACAGAATGACAGATTACTTTCTAATAATCTGTTTGAAAATTGTATTTACTTTAGATGAAAATCAGAATTTGAAATCAAGTTCTCATAATTATTGTATTAAATTTGATCAACTAATTCCATTGTAGTTCTAGTACTATCAGCCAAAAAAGTTAGTCCTTCATCATTCCGGAAAGGATGCAGATTAACAAGAGGTTTACAATTCATAACCTCAACTCATCACTACTCAATACTATAACTCATTACTTTGTTATCAATGAAATTACTGATTAATATTTAAATTTTTATGTTTACCCTTATGTTTGATTTGAGTTTATCACTGAATCACCCGGAATCTGAGAACAACTTTTTTTACTCACTGTACAGTATCATAAACTTTATGCCAAATAATAATTATTATTATTTCTCATAAAGTATCTGACACAACTTGTGCTTTTAATACCTATCTCTTTAGTCGAATGAGCCAATTCATTAGTTTGTTATGATCTAACCCTAACCCTACTATTCCAACTAAAGGAACATTTTATTTATAATGTGTCATTTCTTAAGAGTTTGACAATTTTTTTCAAAGTATAATCTGCTAATTAAACTTGTATTTATTATAAAAAGTCAATAAAGATGTTATAAAATTATATTTTGAATACTTTTTGTTGCTTTTTAAGAGAATTTTTAATTCAAATAAAAAGATAATGTTTGACAAATGTATTTAATTAGTAAAGTTTAATCTAATTGAGCCAAACTGTTTAATCATATACTATTACCTAATAGTTAGTCATATAACTATTGATTAGGGCGTAGGCGTTTGTGGCCATCTTCAAGAGACAATAATAAAAGTAGACATAAAACTTGTACAAGTACTCCACCCATTCACTAAGCCATTAAATATTGTTTTTGATCCTCAATTGTATTTTCACATTTCTCAGAATATTTAGTATGTGATCGGACAGGAAGAGAGTACACTTCGTATTTATTTCTCCATATTCTTAGTCAGAGAATATTATTCTTTGATATGAATTTTGTGTTTCTTCTTGTTTTGTTTAAGATTTGAGTTATGCTAAAAGGCATTGAATATATTTGTCTGAAACAATTTCCTAAAGCATCTCTGCTTTTACCCATTCTTTTGTGGAAATCATTATTGATTTCAATTCATAAAAACTGAAAATGTGATGAAAAAATCAATCTTTTATTAATGAAATTGAGAAAATAATAATAATCACACTTTTGTTAATTACTTGTACTTGAATTTAAACCTATTCATAAAGAGAATGGATGAAAATGGGTCACAAAAATCAAGCTCTCCAAAAGAATCGCCCAAAAAATCTACGACAGAATCCCCTTCTGTATCACCAAAAGCTTCGCCACCAGTTCAGAGACTACCTGAAAGAAGGCGACCATCTCTGGTACCGCCTGATAGCGATGTCATACAATTACCAAAGCGCGGATCTAAATCTCCGAGAAGAGGATCGCAAGCATTTTTGATGGGAGACGACACTATTGTCATGTCGTTTGATGGCGGACGAAGACTCTCTTCATTTTGTACCACTTCATCAAATGAGTTAGTTTTTCATTTTTACCTTTTTTCTAATGCCTTAAGACTCAAATTTTTATATTGATTAAATTTCAAGTTATTTTCTTATTTGTTATTCTAATTTTTAATGATTTAACCACTTAAAAGAGAAACTGCTATTTCTATGGGAGACGAACCCTTTACTGAAGAAGAAATTTCTGAAACAATAAGAGCACATAAACAAATAATTTCCACAATGAAGTCACAACACTGGCCAATGCATCGCAAACTCAAAGTATGATAATTGAAACTTTTTCATAATAATTGTTATCTTTTAGATACTTTAACTCAAGGATCAAATTTTTCGATTTAATCTTTAATAAAAGGTTTTGAATCGTGCGAAGCATTATATAAAACGACATGAAGGAGAGCTCAAACAAAGCAAACAAGCGAAAGATGTTGTGGCCAAATATAGAGTTTATGTTGAAAGAGTGAGTCAACCTTACAATTGACTCAAGAAACGCAAACATTACTTATTTATTGAAACTTTAATATTCTCAAGGCTTTGCTGTTATAAAAATGTTTTTTATTGTTTGACTTAAATCTTATATCATTTTTTATAGACCATCAATCGATTCAAAAGGGAATTAGCGAACTTGATAGTTGTCATCACTCCATGGGAGATGAGGATCAAGAAGATAGAAAGTGAGGCATAATTTTTTTTATTTAAATGCATTACTAGAACACAGAATACGAGCAAAAATAAAGGCTCAGTATAACAGCTTTTGATAGTTAGTAATGATTGATAATGTATAATAAAATTCATATAGAAAATAGATATAAATATAAATTTCTAAACTTATTTAAGGCCACTTTGGATCAGGTGTCGCGTCGTATTTTATATTTCTTCGTTGGGTATTTTGGGTCAATATATTTATTAGTGTTTTTATATGTTGCTTCATAATGGTTCCTGAGGTAAACCAAAATTCAATCGATTTTACAGATGAGACATCACAAAAGATTGCTTAAAACACTATATGTATTACTTATACATTCAGGTATTAAGAGGAGATCCCGATATCACTGGTATGAGGAAAGAAGTCAAGGATAAAGACGAATCTTTGAAACTGCAGGCCATTTGGGATTTTGAGGTAACATATACTGTAGTCATCGATCAGGATTATGCAAAAGTACTTTCTTGTGAAATCACAGCTTTTTTTAGGGTTATCTCAAATACTCTCCAATTTTTTATGGATATTACAGCAAGAGTGAAATGACCAATGAAGGTATACAAGCTTTAGATCAAAATAAAATATAACAGTAATAGTTTGTTTTCCATTAAACTTCAATTTAGTCTTCAATTTACTATTGATTTTGAGTGCTATCCATTTTAAAATGATTTTCTCTTATTTTATCGCTCCGAAGGTTACCGGTTGCCACTCGCCTACTTTCTTACTGTATTCTTCCTCTATATGTTCAGCTTCTTTTGTATTCTAAGAAAGTAAATACTAATATTGACTTGATATCAGTAGATGTAAAGTTGATTTTTCTTTAATAATAAAGAATGGCACAGAATGCAAGATTGAGTCGAATATCTACAAAAGATGATGAATCCACTTTCTGCTGGAAATTGTTCACTGGTTCTACTCTTTAATATAAATTCATGCTTTTTTATGCATTCAGGTTTTACATAATAGATGTTTCATTCATTTAGGCTGGGATTACATGATTGGCAACAGTGAAACTGCTTATAATAAAGTTGCTTCACTAGTAATGGGATTTAAGGAATCTATTCTTGAAGAAAAAGAGAGAAAAAAAGAGGAAAGAAATTGGAAAAGAATCTCATTGAGAGTTTTGGCAAATTTACTGTGAGCTTAAATATATGTTTTTGCAAAAAGTGATGCCACAAAGAATGAAAAATCACTTTTGTGCTAAACTTTTCAAATAAATTTTACGAATCAATTCTTTCAGGGTATTAATGCTTTTGGCTTCTTCTGCATACGGGGTTGTGCTAGTAGTGCATCGCTCTCAAGAGCCCTTAGAAGATCCGTCTTGGGTTCGAGCGAATGAAGTGACACTAGTTGTTGCCGGAATCGGAATAATTTTCCCCAATATATTTGATTTAATTGGCAATATGGAGGCATATCATCCTAGAATCACTCTTCGGTGGCAGTTAGCGAGGTATCATTACTTGCTTTGCATTATTACTTGCTTTGCATTCCTTTTTACTCAACTCAAAATCAGGAAATCCTCTATAAATGATCAAAACGGCGATTCTCTTCATACGAAAGAATACACATATTGATTGAAAATTGCTTTTTGGCTCTTATACAAAGCTATTTCAGCAGTTTTTAACTGAAAGAAGAGACACAAAAAATAATAATAATGTTCATGAATAAAAACTATATTAGCAAAGATTGCAAGTTCTCTTCATTGCGTTGATCTTAAGCTTATATTAGAATAGTATAAATCAATTTCATGAAACTTCATGATTATGTAAATTTGTTTCTTCTAAATACTCGTTAAGCTTCCTTTCAAGACATGAGTGCATCTGATCACTAACTCTTAAAGCTTTATAGATCTATAAGCAATCGACCCGTAAAGAAGAAAATGACATCATATAACTGTATTGCAGTTGAGCTCGATTTTAATGCTATTATTAAAAGCGCACAAAAATCTGTTCTTAAGTTTTTTTCAATTCAATGAAATATTTGTTTGATTGAAAATGCTCTCAAAAGATAAGAAAGATATCAAATTCTTTATTTGCTTAAAAGAAAATTCAAATATAGATACGAAAATCAGAATTTCGCCATCGATTTTATACCCTCAATACTGAAAACTTAATTTACATAATGAATTCATTGAGATTTCATGTAATTATAGTTATTTAAGTTCATACAAATAGCTATACTGTAAAGTGATTTTCGATAAGAAATAGCTGAAAAATAGTAACTTAGTTTCTACGCTCTTTTCCAACACATTCATTCATTCCTTCAATTCATTGAATATATTTCAACTTCTTCTCCAAAGTTTAATAATTGTTTGTTTCATTTGCAGAATTTTGATTTTAAATTTCTTAAACATGTATACACTCATGCTATCACTGTTTGGAAAAGTTGATTCAATGGCAAGTTTATAAACTATATTACTGTTCAAAAACGAATGAATATTTGAATACATTAAAGAAATATTAATGATATTCTAGTAATTATGAATATCTGATAATTATTTAGACCACAGAACTGACAGATATGAGATCAAACATTTCTTACAACAGATACCTATTGAATTTACAAATTGTTTCGACGACAGCAGTATATCGTTTCAGACGATCACCTCTTGAAGGAAGAATATTATCCCCGGGTATGCACTGCAACGTTTATAATCTCAAAAGTAGACATATAAGAAGTAAATCAGAAATGATTTATATAAACCAAAAACCAATGATATATCGTCAGTATAGTTCGCAGGCTCGGCGGCTCAGCTCAAGGCTCGCCACTGATCCTGAAAAGCTCGAACCCTAGTCGTCAGTTCTTTACTGATATTCTACTAACTTCTCGTTTTACTTGCTATTTGACAAAAAATACAATATTATTTAATTTAGAATATGATGAGTCAAGTAATGACATTTCAAGTACATTGCATTCGCCATCGATTATCAATGATCCATATTCTGATGCATACAATAAACTTAAATTAAATAAGTTTGAAGGCCGTCATGGCATTGAAGAGTGAGTATTGTTTGCGGTTTTTTCAATTTAGGGATAAATTGTTCAATTTTCTCACATATGATTATTTGATTGTTCAGATACACGACAGAAAGTACAACTACAGAAATAGATTCATGGACAGAATATGATATACCCGAAGAAGAATATCAATACGACACAACACCTTCTACAACAACTGTTATTTTAGATTTATTTGAGAACTCAACTCAATACACAACAACTGGTAAAGTAGATGTGAATACATGGACACCAACAGAATCAACTACACCAACGGTTCGGACCACTCATAGGCCAAGACCAAGGCATAGACTAAAGACAACTACAACATGGAAAGGCACTTTATCTCATACGACCACAGAATATTCAACATCCAGTACAATAAAGATTAAGCCTCCGAGAGATTTTCGTTTTAGTCAAGATGGTTGTGACAACAGAACTGAATACAAGGTAACTGATGATGACTTAATGAACCTCAATGAAACCGAAAGAGATAGACTCAGAAAGCTATGTTGGGAAACAATGTTTGGCCAGGAATTGGTTAAATTAACTATTATGGACTTTGTGCTCACTGTCATCTCATCATTAATTGGGGATTTCATAAGAGCCCTCATTGTCAGGTAGAGATAGTCATTAAGTAATCATATATTTGTTATTTTCTCTCAAACATTGCTTTCATAGATATTGCAATGACTGTACTTGTATTTGTTGGGATCTCGAGAAAAAATTTCCTGGATATGGAGACTTCAAAATAGCAGAAAATATTCTGCATTTAGTCAATAATCAAGGAATGATTTGGTGATTGAATTTATTTTTCTATTTATATAAAAATATTTTCTTGAAATAATTTTTTTTGGAATCTATTCTCTTGTATAAAAGGTTGGGTATGTTTTTCTCGCCTGGTTTGCCAGCAATAAACACAGTCAAGTTATGTTTATTAATGTATGTGCGTTCGTGGGCCGTCTTGACATGCAATATACCACATGAAACCGTCTTTAAAGTATGATCTTCTAAAGCAGTGATCGCCAAGTGGCGGCCCGTGGGCCGGATGCGGCCCTTTGGATCATTATTTCTGACCCTCTGAGGCATTTGGAGCTACAGTAGTATTAGTTTACTAACTTTGGTGGGTCTTCATTTCAATAAGAATAGGCTTAAAATGATATTTATTTTTTGAAAATATTTTTTTTGCGGCTCCACTGGTGTCTTTTCTGGCCCTTTCGGCTGGAAAGGTTGGCGATCACTGTTCTAAAGCAAATGATGTAAATAAAAAGCTATAAATGTTGTTCTTATAGGCATCGAGAAGTAACAACTTTTACTTTGGATTGCTTTTGATAATGTTATTTCTATGCACATTACCAGTTAGTTATGCAGCAGTTTGGTTGGAGCCCTCCTGGCATTGCGGGCCCTTCAGGTCAGAAACATTTATAACTTTTTAAGTTCAATTTTTATCATAGCTTTTACTTCTTTGTTATATTCTTCTTACTTATTGTGATTTTATTTTAATATTTAGCGACTATTCGAGAATCTATAAAATATTGACTTTATATATTGAGTCTAAATTACCCAATACTTTGAATAAAGTGGTCGACTATTTGACATCTCCGGGCGCTGTTCTTCCATTGCTATTACTTTTAGTTTTATTTATCTATTATTTACTTTCAATGGTTGGATCACTTAAAGAAGTGAATAAAGAGTTAAAAACACAGATAAGGAAAGAAAAAGACGTTTCAGAAGTGGCTAATGTTGGAATAGTTGCGCCCGAAATCACAACAGAGCCTCCATCTGAGAAGAAACACGTCAGGATTAAAGAAGATGTGGTCACAGACTCGGACAAAGCAAAACTCATTGAGAGTAGAGTTAATAGCACTGAATCTAAAAACTAAACCTATTATTAATGCTTAAATAATCTAATTTAATATTTAAATCTATTCAAGTTTAATATAACTTATTGTTCATTCAAACTAATCGTTAAGTACTTAATGGCTCTCATTTTTGTTAGTTTTATCTCAAAGTAAAGTTAACTTTTCAGCTCAAATTTTCAACCTTTAGCTAAGCTTTAAATTTATAAATATATTAAGTAATAAAAAACATTTTGAAACTTTCGTGAAAAAGAGAAAATGATTTAATGTTGAATTTGACGCCAAACTTACAAATAGTGTTTTGATTGGTTTACTCTTCACAACACAATTGGTCTAAATGTGAAGCGAATGCGCATGAATTTAAATAACTGTTTGACTCAAATGAAGATGAAAGTTAAATGTCAACAATTAATGTATTTTTTCTATAATAATTAAGTAAATAATAGTCGATATTATGGACGAAGACTTACAGATATTAACGCTTCCCTATAATAACGATTTGTCATCACTTTATAGTCAAACAAATAATATAATTGTTCTCATTCTCATTGTCTTTCAATTCCTACTTTTGGTTTGTATTATAATTAATACTATTTTCTTTATTTTATTTCATTGATTCACTTCAATCAAATTTTATTTTTTCAATATTTCAAGTTATTTTAAGTTAATTTTATCATCAATTTATTGGAAAATTAAGTCAAATTTATTGTCATTTATAATCAGTTTTAATGTTTTAAATTGAAAGTAGAGATCGATTTGAGTGAAAGGAAAGGAAATGAATGACTAATATTTGATTTATTTGTTTACTATTGATTTTTCATAGCCTTATAAAGTATTGAACATTAATAACTGTCATAAGTAATGATTAAATTTAATTAAACTTGTGTTAAATAACTCATAATTTGTTTTCGATTTGATATATTTATATATGATTTGATATTTAGTTATTTTGTGAATATTTAATATTTGTTTAATAAATGAATGATTGAACACAAAAGTGAGGAATATTTGGCATATTATGAGAGATGTGTCGATAATTGGCATATCTATGGGTTATCTATTTTCAAACTAAACACACACACAATATAAACTCAATCAATCATTTTCCAGATAATTCAGTGCACATTATATTCAACTCTATTTTTCGAGTTCAATATTTCATTTGACTATTTGATAAATATTTAAGAATTTTATTATTAATTATTATTAAAAACTAATTAAAATAAATTTATTCTTAAAACAGGTCTCATTATTATTGATAAGTTTTTTGCTCCCATTGAATCATAATAATTGGCAAAAATTACTGGTAGAAGAGAAGAATCCATTACTTGATTCGTATGCCATAACAATATACAGTCATTTACTTATATGGCTTATAGTGTTGATAATACGTTATTATATGCGTAACATTTACTATAAAAGACTTCGAGTATTGGGTTATTACAAACACCACCAATTAGTCCAATGTTTGGCTTTAATTCCAAGCATTGTTTTACACAAAACAAATGCTTTATTACTACTCTTGACGACTATTCTCTGTAAATATAACGATAAAGTAATCGAGATCTCGAGTGGAATTCAGTTGAAACCAATAAATTTGGCCCAAATTATTATTACAATTGCTGTCATAATAATAATACCGTTTTTGATCAAATTATTCTATCATGAATTGAGATTTCGTTCAGAACGCAATCCGCCCGATATATTCTGTGTGGAAGACCCGCAACACTTAATCACATCCGCCGGTCTTAACGAAATCGGTGTCAGGTATTATCTCTTATAAAGACTGATCAAGTTTTACACTTACGCTTCTTTAATTGCTCTTTAATTTAATGAATTATTTTTATTGATATTATTGTAGGTCTTCATCATATTTAGAAGACTTACTTGAAAAACAGGCGGATTTAATATATAATCTCAAACTACAGAATACTCACTTGAGAGTAATGCTCTATAAAGTCACACAACGCACTAATCGTGAATCACTTCAATCTAGTTAAACACTCAAACAATATAATAATGATTTAAATGTAAACCAATTATTCTATAGTTCCAAACCTTTCTTATAAATCGTAGTTTTTAACTGTTATAAAAGTTAACAGATATTGCACTCAGTGGTAGAGTTTGTGTTATAACTACTGCTAATTCAAGCATATTGTACATCACTATCAGTAACACCACTTATCCGTTGAGTTTTTTTCTAATTTATTTACCTTTCATTTTATAAACAATTTTTCTGTAATTGAATTATAAATTTATTTTAAATAATGCCTATATTTAGGAATACTTTAAACGCAAAATCCATTGTGAATAAAATTGCTTCAATTCGTTTCCATCTTTGAAAACATTCATTGTTTTAATTTTATTTAAAGTTATGATTCATTCAAAAACTACAATTGATTGGGAATTCGATTATTTATTAAGAAGTGTGGAAACAAAACTAGTTTATAAATTGGTTGTTTTTGTCTGTCTATCGCCTCAATATTGATCAATTTGAAAATCTCTATATTATCGAAAGCTTCGTTTTATTGTTAATAATGAAGTCTTAAAATTGATATATAACTGAGTTTTGTTGGAATGAGTCTTTTGTTTTTAGATTGAGTTGGAAAAAGCTTCCCAAATGCAGCATTGCTTATATGTGACCAAATTTTCATTTGATGGCACTTTTGTGGAAAAAAGTTTCTGCAATTTGTTTTTGACATATG
>JAQFZT010000069.1:0-46940 GCA_034696325.1 Camisiidae sp. | reverse complement strand
GTGTTCATATTCATGATCATAGCCTTAGAATATATTAATTCTAAGGAAATCGAAAAAAGTGAGCCTACAAAAAGTGAGACTAACTTAACAATTTTTTCTGTCAATCAATTAAATGTTTGTTTTTTAGATCGTAAGAATTCCGAAATAGTAGTAGAAAATAAAGAAGCCGTAATTAAGAGCAATGGTAAAAATCTGAAGAATGTGTCAACAGGTAGATTGCCTGTCAGGAGGAATGGGAGGATCAGAAATAGAAGCAATTTATATCTCCGAAGAAGATTAGGATTACGAAGAAACAGGTTAGGAGCTCGTGGTGGACGAGTTGGTAGAAATGGTAGAAGGAAAATTGTTATAAAACGTCGTAATAATGGTGGTAAAAGACGTCGTAATAACGGTGGTAAAAGGCGCAGAACTACAAAAAAGAAAAATTCTGGCTCTGGAACGACTCCTGCTCCACCGACAACAGCTGCAGCTGGTACTACAGCTGCAGCTGGTACTACAGGTGCGGCCGTTACTACAGGTGCGGCCGAGACTGAAGCACCAGCATAGTGCTATTTATGTTACGAATTTTTTAATACCTTATGCACTAGAGAAATAATACTATATAATTCAAATTAAAACTTTAATACGTAATTTAGACTTATGATTTACTGTATAAGAAATAGATTTGAATATTTTTTGAGCATATAAACCAGGGGTGCGCACAAATTTTCCTAGAGAGAGAGCCATTTTAGATTAATTGATTGAGCCGAGAGCCAAAAATATCAAATTTAATAAAACTGATTGTATTGCGAGCTAATTGAACCACTGTATCAGAAACAACACTTCAAAATCGTAATTGTTGTCCATTTTATAGAGAACTAAATCAAAAATTGAGGCCTTCACGAGCCATAGCTGTTAATGTCTAATAGAATTTTATCTATTAACTTGTGTTTATAGTTTCATACTTTCTGTCCATCCATCTGTAGCCAACACTACTTCAATTGTTACCAAAAAAAATTAAAATTTAGACTCGCCATAATGAAAAATCTATGAAGTAGAATAAATGATTTTGAAATTTTTTTTCTAAGTATTTAAACAATTAAATAATTAAGTTGACAAGGAAAAAGTTACCGTTCAAGAGGTTTCTCAGAGAAATAAGTGAACAGGTTCATAATCTAAAATTAAGATATTTTTGATATTATAGTATTTAACATAATTTGCTAACAGTGCCGTAACTACCATAGAGGTCAAGAGGGCCTGGCCCCCAGAGATTTTTAAGTATCTAAGTGTAAACAAGTGAACAATAATGATCATTTTATGGAAATTTTATATTTTTATACACTTGGCTCCCCAGCCAAAAAATCCTGGTTACGGCACTGTTTGTCATATTTAAAAACTGTTTTATATTATCATTTCTTTCATCAATTTCCCAATAAAGTAATCATTTAATCACAATTTGAATAAATGATCGACAAATGGAGGCCCTCAAAAAATACCCACATTATTATTTATTATATACTTTGTGAGTAAGCGCTTTAACTTTTCTTCAAAAATTTTAGAAAATTTGTACTTAGATTTCTAATTTTCTAAGATCTTTGTAGAAAATTAAAGCGCAACCTCACAATAAGTATAATAAATAATAATGTTGGTATTTTTTTCACTTTTTAAGGGCACATATTATTTTTCTAATATAAACTTCAGCAAAACTGAAATAAGACTGAAATTTTCACATAATATTATAATTTCTTTGTATTTACTTATAAAGCGAAGAAAGTTCTTAATATCCTGACATATGATAAATATTCATTATATCACTTCAATTTGATCCCATGGATTTGATATTCGATTGAATAAAAGAAAGTTAAAAGAGTTTCAAATGATGCTATTCTAAATTAACAACCTATATAAGTTACGACTACTGCTATCGATGAAACAAAAAGACTAAAATATTGCCCAATACTAGTATTGAACTTGAATTATATATTTAATTAAGAGACAGATTTAATAATCGAAAAGCAACTATTCAGTAACTGGTAGTATATTTGTATTGATAATTAGCAACTCATTTATAAAATACTGAACTAAATTTTTCCTTTTATAGTAATTTATTCAAGACATGAAACAGAAAGGACTGAAATACAGCAAATAAGTCATATTTGAACCCATCAAAACTTATGAGATATTAGATGTGAAAAATCAATAAAAGCTTGTTTTTGTAAATAAATTGATATATACCAGGTCTTAAATCAGTACAATTAGAAATCTGGAAATTGAACAAAATTCAATCCATTAGGGACTTCATGTTGAGCTTAGTTCTCTTTTCAAACTCATATGCTTTTCCAGACCTAATTATAATGCGCTCTTATTAACATTTTTATCAAATTTTTCACATAAAAAACTACCCCAACCTATTTTTATGTTAACTTTTTGTGATTTTTCATTTAACTTTGATTTATATTTGATTAATATACATATTGTTTAAAACAGCAGATCAAACAAAAGTTTTGTAATTCAATCAATGCATTTAAAACTCTTTTCATGTTAAACTTATGTTATGTAAAAAAAATATATGTTATTTCATGTGATTTCATATGATTAATGTGATAATTATTTTCATTATATAGTCGTAATAGAAACCAATAAAAGTGAGGAAAAATGAATGTTCCTTTTAATTTGGAAAAAACTATTATAAGAGATTTTCTACAGATGAGAAAGAGGTTAAGCAAATAACAGTTGAAAATACAAGTAGAAAAAATGTGAGAGTGGGAGCTGTTCAGGTCAATGGTAAAAGAGTTAGGAATGCTGCTCTAGTCGGTGAAGGGGTTACACGTGCTGATGGTGGAGACCAAATTACAGAAGCACCACATGTGGCAGTCCCGCGCCAGTTCATCAAAGTTCTAAGAGTCATAATGGTCGTAGTCGTACTTAAATTAAAACAAAGTCATTTATAGCACAAGTTATACATTTTCATCATTGAATCTTTACATTAATAAAAGTATTTATCCGCGTTCATTAAATTTTTTTAAAAAGTTTCAGATCTATCAACAAGATATTTATACAAAATAATCTGTGATTTCATATATTTTAAAGATTTTAAGGAAAAGTAAACTTGTTTTTTAATTTACTTTAATTTACTTCAATTTTATAAATTATTTTCATGTTCACTAAATAAATAAAAATACAAAGCTCGACATTATTAATTTGATTTTCAATTTACCTGTTACATATTGTAGTTAAAAAGTTATGATTAACTTAAACGAATTTTCGGTGAATGTTACTTTCATATCCTTAAGTTTAAATGTTTATATTTACTGTATATATTAAACAAGTGTACGTATATTGTAAATATTTATTTTATACAGAGAAACATTGTTTTTCTTATCCATGCAGTATTAATCTGTCATCGCATGTAAAATTTAATGAATAATTGCTTTAAATCAATTAACTTATGTATTTGAATTATTGAGCTTATTTTTTCACTGTATTTTAGGTAGAGCAATATTTAAGTTATTCTATTTACAATCAAATTAAACTTAATATTAGGATAAAATTTATTACGCAATTTTCAATATAATGATAGAATTCATAATTAGTGAATGGGAATAATTTATAACAATAGAATCCTACAATAGGTCCAGAAGCTTTTCTATCAGATTAAAAACTTTTAGTTTTAATTTAGTGTCAATTGTTTTTGTGGCTATTATTGAGTTTAATTGCGTGTAAGGATTATGGCTGGAACAGATTTATATTTGAAGTGGTGATTTTCCATTCAAATTCAACTTTGATTAATATTTAATTAATAGACAGATTGCTTAGAACAACAGATCAAATAAAAGTATTTGACGTCAATCAATGCATTTAAAATTCTTTTCTCCATTCATACTAAACAAAAGAACAGTTGAAACTTCGCGATATATGAAGCAATTTATTTGAAAAAAATAGAATTTTTAAGAGAAATACTTTAAAACAGAATTTGATTATGGATTATAAAATATCATTGATTAATGTAATAATTATTTTGATTATCATTGTGAAAATCGAGGCCAATAAAAGTGAGGATATTTGAATATTCCTTTTGAATCTAAAAAACTTTTATACAAATTCCACAGATCAAAAAAATGTTAAGCAAATAACAGTCGAAAATAAAAGTAAAAAAAATGTGAAAGTGGGAGCTGTTCAGGTCAATGGTAGAAAAGTGAGGAATGGATCTAATGTTAGAGTACCTGTTAATAGGAATGCAAGAACTGGACAGATGCGTAAAAGACTACAATTGAGCAGAAATAAAAATTGGAGACAGGATTTTGTGAGGGGCTCCGGAGGAATGGGTGGTAATAATGTAAATAAGAACAAGAACATTGTAAACGTTGTGGTTAAAGTTATTGTTAAAAATGGTGAAAGAGGTAAAACAAAATCTCCAGTCGTTGGAGGGGATGGTGGTGGTGGTGGAGATGCAATTACAGAATCACTGACAGTTGGTGATACCACACCCACTATGGCAGCTGGTGATACTACACCCACTACGGCAGTAGCTGCTTCTTGAGTTGATGATGGCAATTCACAACCTGTACCTTACTCAATATAATATATAAAGTTGTTCTTATAACACAAAATACACTTTTTACTTTTGAGTTCTCTTAACTATTAATTAAAGTATTTATTCACGTTCATTAAATCAAAAGTTTCAGACCTATCAACGAGTTATTTTATGCAGTCGGCTAATGAAAATCATACTAATTGTAAAGTATTAGAAAAAAGAATTTAGGCCGTTTTTGACTGCCTAAAAATTACTTTGATGAGATACAGGCGGAGGGGACTTTGATGGTAAGGGGGCCCTAAAAAGTCGAGTGTGTGGTGTCATTCGGTTTAGCAAAGTAAGTGACTATCTCGGATTTTTGCTAAGGGGGTTGGTTCTAGGGGCTTTTAACAATGTTCAGGGGGCCAAAAAATAGCGCCTGATGTCATTTACTCTGCCTGTCGAGCTGAAATGGTGTCATTCATAGTCCCCCAGCCCCGGGAATCCTCTAATCCCTCGGCTGTGGGTGACCGTTACTTTTTTGCAAAGTATGAAAGTAATGTGACAATTTGCTAGTTTATAAACATTTTTATAATATTTGTGATTCATCTAATTCGGGCGATTATTTAGATATTTCTATTCCTAATTTTATTCCAAAATAGTTTTAAAAACTTTTCAACTTATGATGAAATCAAACGAGTTTATAGATGAGTCATTTATTTCTCTCAATCAGTCTGTCATCAAAAGTTAGATAAAAATTAAAATATAATAAAAATGCTGAAAAGCACAATTTGCACTTCTTTTATCAAATTCCATTAACTACTTCACCACTAGTTATAATTCTGAGTGAGTCTTATCAACATTCTTATCAACTTATTCTCATAGTTTTCACATAAAAGGTTTCTTCAATCTATTTCTATATAATTTTTTGTGGTTCACATTGAACTGAAGCGCAAAAGAAGGTCAAAACAATTAATTGTCAATATTTCTTTTTATCTATCAAATAATTTCCTCAGAGAAACATTCATAAATAAATAATTAAATTTCTGTATTACTTCTTATTTGATTTCAACAGAAGTCTAGCATTAATTCAAACAAATGGAAAGTGCAAACAGTTTTCCCCGAAAGAGAGAAACAAAACTAAGAGGAAAAACAATCCATAAATATTTATAAAGAAAAGAAAAAAGTTCTTTAACAATAAAAACTCGATTCAATGAATGAAAAGAGTGTTTGATAAAAATATACGAAAGAGAAAAAATGATTTTCAATCTTAAAAATGTATTGAGAGAAATAGATGACCACAAGAAAAAGTTTTCATAAATAATTGAACGATACTTCTATTTCTTTGATAAGCACAGATAGAAAGTAATAAATATCTGTGTTATCTTTCAAGAATTATCGCTATCTATGAGTTAAAGCAGACTTGAAGGCAATTCATTGAGAAAGACCTAAAACCTGAAGCGTGCGTAAAACGAGAGAGTGTTTCCTCATTCGGTTCAATAAACTAGTTATGAAAAGTCTCGTTAAGAGTGTGCCAACATCTCCATAGAGATAGCATAATTAGAAACACACCTCTTATATAAGAGACAGAACACTACAAACAATGTGAAACAGTGGCAACCATTGATCGCGCGCACACTTATAACAAACATATTAAAGCTAGAAATCCATAGTGACGTTACTATCAAGAATTTAAGGGAAAAATAGAGACCATTTTCAGGGGATCTCACAGTTGTTATTGAGTTTTCTACTTCTCTATCTCTTACGAAAAAAGAGAAAAATTTCGTCTGTCTCTTATTTCCCCTTCAAAATGATGAGTTGTATAGATAAGCATAGGAAGAGTCAGTAAAACTTTAATCAATGGCAAATAAAGGCCATTAAAAAAACTTGATTTTTGGCGGTTGTGTTATATTTCCTTCATGTGATAGCGAGATAAAAAACATTTTATTTGTATTTTTCATTATGTCTGCTGTGAAGTGAAGAGAATTATTAGAGAGAGAAAGTAGAGAAAAGAGGGAACGGATTTGAGAGAAAATTGCTCACTCTCTAGTCTAGTGTTCTGCTATCGACGAGTGAATATACGAGTTATAGTGCGTGTGTGTGTTTTGTACTTGTGTTTTACTCTAACTTAGGAATCGCTTCCCTTTTTGCCAGCAATATATTTCTCTATACTATATATTTCCTCCCAATATTGTGATTGGTATAACACTTGGCGTAATAGTAAAGTTATGGTAAAATAGTAAAATGGCGGGCGCACCACAAGCGACAACTAGATTCTCTGATAATTATGAGCTCAAAGAAGAACTAGGAAAGTATGTATACAATTATATTTTTTATCTTGATCATAAAATTTGCCTCTTTCAAATAGAATTTTTTTTTAATTCACTAGGCGCGAAATTTTTATCTAACTCTTTTCCAAAATTCATATTTATCTAGCTATAAGTCATATGTGATTTCTTTCAAATTACTTTTAGACATTTATTTATGCATTTCGTTTATAAATAAGTTTTACCGCCTCATAATTATGTAAACAGCTTTCATAACTACACTTTTGTTTTTGTTTCTTTGCCTCTTGTTTTCCCATTTTTCGCTTCAGTTTTCAATCTTTGATTTTGCGTTTTTCATACTTTTTCCCTGTCGATCATCTATTCGTATACTTGTTATGCTAATCAATTTTTTCTGCACGAATAAGTTTACGCAAAATAAATATATTTTCTTTAAAATTCGCCGATAATATCCTCATAAATCTTACAAAATTTTCTAACCTTTGAATATTTATTTGAAAGCATACTTTAATTTTTGATATTATACTCTCATAGGTATTAAAATTTTGTTAACACTTGACATAGAAAATCTCATGTCAAGTTAATAAAGAATAACAATAATGTTAAACAAACGTCAAGTTCGAAATGTGGGGCTAAATAAAAACCGAAAATAATGGATAAAAAAATACTTAAAAATTTAATTTCTATCGAAAATGACGTCAATATTATATCCATTAAATTGGATCACGGGCTGAAAAAATAGATGTATAACAACTAAAACATATTATGCTATAATTTTTTATTGCCAATCATTAATTAATTAATGTCAAGAGAGAAAAAAAGTTTAGGCTCTGATATAGCAGTCCATTAACTAAAATATATTATTATTGGAAAAAGTTGTGCAGCAAAGAAAAAGTTTTTTAAAAGCCCAGTAAATGCACAATACGTGTCATATATTCAGTTTTGTACATACACTAAATATTCGTGTTATTTTACTATTCACTTAATACTAGAAAACTATATTTACATATACAATGTATAAGACACTCGCACTCTATTTAAATATATATAAATTTATATAAATATATGGTATGAATGCATGCTATTCAACATATACGGGATCACTGCTAGAAATCTATCGCTATATTTTTCTCTGACTGTATTTCAAGACTTTTAAGTTGAGGGTTTGTGTGCAATAACAAAGCTCTAACTGAGAATAGACAGTTTAGGTGAACCCCTATTTTTGACTTGGGGTTCAACACAACAAATTTATAAATTTTTAGTTTCTATCCTTCCGTCTGTCTGTAACTATAAGATTATTACAAAGCAAAGCTGATTAAGACAAAAAGATAAAAGACCCAAAATTATGCTGTTTATACAGTATATTTAAATTCAATTATATTGAAATCAAGAAATTAATTTTTGAATTTTGAAAATTTTTGGCAACAATTAAAGTAATGTTGGCTACACTGGACGGTCAACCTGACAGACAGTTAGAAAGTAAAAATCTATTTATACTCGTGTTTTTATACACGGATGTAAAATTTTAAATTTTATAATTTCTAAATTTCAGTTTTATTAAAATAGTTTAATGGTTACAAAAATTAAAAAAAGCATAATTTGCAAGTTTTGATGAATGGAATTAATAATTTATATACTGTATGACCTCGAGTAATGATACTGACTTAGTCTTGTTTAATTATGAGAACTAATTCAAACACTCTATTATTTTCGAGTTTCTCTTCTGTGAATAATTAGAGTACATATCAAATAACATGATTATTTATATATATTTTTTCTGGCTTAAAGCCTTTTCTGGAATTCACAAAATATAAACCTCTAAATAAACTGAAATTCACTTTTTTGTCTAGTGGCGAATAAATTCAATTTTTTTGGAGTTATCAAAGACTAAATATTCGATTTGATTCTTAGAAAAAAACAATTTATTTCTATCAATAGTTCAAATAATTATGAGAAGAGTTATAGAAATTTGTTATTTAAAACTATAGAGACTTTTTTTTTATAAAACTGTTCAATTAAATTAATGGGAAATGTATGCAAAAACGATTACATGAATAATTGATGATAATTTTTCACGAAGAGTGAAAACTATGAGCTTGAATGCCATTCCTGCACAACAACCTTTGAACAAGGGTTTAGTGTATTTATGTTTTAGGTTTAGTCGCTCTACACTTCACAAATAAATTGCTGAATCGCTAAAATAGCAGTAAAAAGTTTTGTAAGACTTGCTTTAAATTCCCCTCAAATTTTAGCCCCATTTCTCTCCACTAACTCTCAAACGCTTTTGTCTATAACCAAATTTAGCTTAAAAAATACTCTCTTATCGTTTACTATAACTTAAAACCGAATTCCTCTTTCTGTACTTCAATTCTATCTAACATTTGATTAATAGTAACTGTAATATAGACTTTATTTTAATCTCTTGTAGAAATTTTATTTTGAATTTCATTCGTTTCTAATTTAAGATTTTTCTAGTATTGAATTATCTCTCATTTTGTTTACGTCTTTTGGAACTCATATTAATATTAATATTTTTTTCACCTCAGAAGTGATTGTGTTTTTTTCAAGGATAAAGAGCTATAGAAATGCTTTATTTTCTCCTAATATGTTGTCTATTCATATTTATTTACATAATTTATGATATATTTTATAAAATACTCGATGAAAAGTAGGTTAAAGTTTTTATCATTTCAATAAATTTATAGTATTTTTAATTTTAAGATAAAAAAGAAAAAAATATAATAACTTCAAGTTTAAAGATAAAAAACTAAAACAATATCAACAGAAACTTAAGCGTAAATTGACTTAAAGCTATTTTGAAGATATTTAACTAGTATATTATTATCTTAAAAATATCTGCTATTTCTCATACACAATAAAAAAAATTCTATTTATAAGAAGAATAATTATCACGCTATTTGTGACTTAAAATTTAATAAATTTATTCTTTTTTTCCCACAAAACTTATCCTCTTAAATAGGGGCGCATTTTCAATAGTGAGACGATGTGTTCAAAAATCTACACAATTAGAATTTGCGGCCAAAATAATAAATACAAAAAAGCTCTCATCAAGAGGTAAGTTAAGTATCAGTATAGAGAAGATGGAAATAATATTCATTGATTATTAAAGTGGAAATAATAGCGCATTACAATACACTGGAGCAGAAATTTAATAATGTTAATACCCATTAGCCTAGAGTGACATTTGTTGCGCATTTATAATGCAATATAATATTAGAGCTATCATCAAATCTCATATTAGCCTGTTCTACAACAATTCTGTTCTTAATCTACAAAAATTCTTATTAGGCATTTAGAGAATTTCGTCATTTTTTTAGATCATACATTATCAAAATCATAGTTATTTTTACTTTGTTTCTGTTTAGGACAGTTCACATTTCTTTCGAGTATTCATTTCATAGAAATTAATTTTATTGTTTTTGATTTCATTTTCAAAGTTATTATATCTTTAGATATCAAATAGTTTTTGGGGAATCATCCCATATATTGCTATCTATTATATTGAGAAATATAATATATGATAGCTTTTTATGGAACTTAAACTCAAAATTAAGAAATTCTTCTGGATATCTCTCCCTCCCTCTCTCTCTCTCTCTCTCTCTCTCTCTCTCTCTCTCTCTCCCTCCCTCCCTCTCTCTATCTATCTATCTCTCTCTCTCCCCATTCTCTCCCATTGTCTTGTATTGTGTTGTATTGTCTTCTATCTTCTATTGGACTCTTAAATTCTTATGTCCATTGATTCGGTTAATGTGTCTCACCATCAAAATAGGTAATGATGTTTATGGGGAATAGAAGGGGAAGCATATGGCCTACTCTTGAGATAATGTCAAGAATATTTGTTGTAGTCAATTGTGAATAACGCTGAAGGGACTTCTCCATCAGCTTTCAGTACATCGTTTTTATCGTCAAAATATTTGTCGTTATTCTATCACATTTTTCTCTATACTTTTATGTTTTCTTGTTCTTTAGAAACAGAATTACTGACTATTTGTGTTCTAATATTTCCGCTTTTCTATCAAATTCTTGTATTATTGTTGAATGTCAGTATCTCTTTTCATATGTTAAAAATAAATTTCATATCAAATTTCATCTAATTTCTAGTTGAGATAACTTTTATTCGTTTTCAATTGACTTTAAGATGATATTTAGAATGAATTTTTCTGCATTTCTCAAAGTTCTTAGAATATAGATTTATAGAATATTCTTCAGAGTTATTAAAATTGACTACAACTTAAAATTTATTAATATAAATCGTGTAAAATATTTTTAGGTATTTTGAAAAATTAAAAGAAATATAGAATTTTGGAATATTTTCTTATGTTTTTTGATTATATTTTGAGAAAACCCAAAAATTCCCACAAAGAATATGTAGAACAAATTGTTGTGAATAATTGAAAAGATATACAAGTATTGCCCACAAAAATGAGGTCAATTGAGTAAAACGTCTATGAGTTTTTCACTTCTTAAAAAAATTGATCCAAAAGCTAAAGTGGACCATAAGGTGAACAATAAGTTTTTATTTCTATGCATTATATGTGTTATTCAGTCAATTCTCATATTGTGCGCGATGAAAACCACATCCGTATTAAATGCTATATAAGGACAAAATATAGACTTTTTGTATACAAAAAAAAAAATCTTTTTCAATGAACTTAATCTATTGTATACACTTCTCTCTCTCTCTCTCTCTCTCTCTCTCTCTCTCTCTCCCTTTTCTATACTCTGTGTTAGTCTTTATAATGAAAATAGATTTACTGAACAACTATTACCTAAAACAAAATTGGAGTCATTATAAGTATCTAAAAAATGTTCTCTAATTAAAATTTAATGATTCGATTGAGAAAAATAGTGAATAATTAAGGAAACGTTCAAATGATTTACTTATTCAAATACAATTAATAATAGAGAAGTTCTCTCTCTTGCTATTCTCTGCCATACATTTAGAATATTCTTTCTTTATTCTCTCCTCAAACATATCGATCGCAATCACATTTGAGGTGAACTCACTCTCGAACTCACACAAACTGAAACACGCATTACATGAGAGACACTTATACTTGAAATGACATCACAAGTAAAACTCAAACCTCATATAGATATCCAGCCATTCATTACTTATAATATTTAATTTATATATAGATTTTTGTATTGAGAAAATTAGGAATTTCTATTAACATTAATATAAGGATTACTTAATGACAATTCAAACTAAGCATTTAATACTACGCTTAATAACTAGATTTAGATTCGTATACATGAATGCCTTAACGCAAAGCTGTTATAACTATTTATTTTACTTTAGGTTTCTTCTTATTTTATTATCTGAGTGTTTCAAATGAAAACTGCTTTCAATTAAATAGATTTTCTATTCATTCATTTTAGTTATACTACTATTTTTGCTCAATTTTATTGTTCAATCTCTTATTTATTTCATTTTCAGTTTGCTTTTTCCATTCCTAAGTAGTTTTGAACACAAATTTTTATTATTCAATACTTGGAAATAAAAGCCACAAATAATTTCCTGGATTTGGATTATTAGACAGAAAACTAAACAATACTTTTCTTTTCTATTCTACACAATACTAATACTGTTTTCGTTTTAATTACTTGTAGAATATTCTTGACTTCCCTATCGAGAGACTCATTAAAAACGGAATAATATATTGATTTTCTCTGCAATTTATTTTGAGAGGAAGTTTCGATCAAATTTTGATTTAATTGATAACAGAATATTCTAGAAGTTAAAATTTTTTTAAAAATGGATTAAAAACATCAAAGAATATATTTTTTTAGAGTTTTGAATGGAGTTTTGAAATTTTGAATCATATTTATTTTGATGTAAAATTTAATTTTGCAAAATTTTTTATAAGAGTCCCCCCTCTCATAATTTTTGTACAGGATCAGGACAAAAAATAGGTGGTAGGTCTAGAAAATATCCTCATTAGTGAGTTATTAATGGAAAAAATCTATATTTCTCTACTTTTTTATATAGATTTTCAAAAGTTGGAAAGAGAAGCAAGAATTTGTCGCAAATTAAATCATCCAAACATTGGTAAGAATTATTTTTCTATCATATATTCTCTAACAAAAGAGTAATACAAACTCAATATCAATATCAAATATGACTAAAACAGATAAGAGGAAAAAAAGTTCACTTCATAGACATGTCAAAAAATCTGTAGTTTTAGAGAATAACAAACTGTTGAATAAATATCAATAACCATGTTATTAAATGTATGACAAAATCATAATTACATTCATCAATTTGAGGATTAGGTTCTTATATCGCTTGTCATACATGTAATACAAGTATGAGTACAAACTTTGATAACAATGAGGGATGTTTTTAATCAAAAAAAAATTATTTTCCCATCAAAACATATGAAAATAAATAGGTTTTCAACAAAAATAATAAAGCGTTTCAATTAATCATTCAATTAAATCTAGTTTTTCAGAATGATATAAATTAAGTTTTAATTTCTGGATAATTAATGCTTAGTCTCTAACATGAAAAGAAGTTTTACATCTTCTTATAGGCATACATCTCATTCCTAATAGGCAACATTATTACTCAATTTTGATATCAAAAGAATTACCGGATAATAATTTAATAATAGATACCAGTAAATAACAATAATTCAGTCAATTTATGTCTCTATCGCCTATTTATTACAATTTTCTACTATAACTAATAGACAACAGAAGTTCTAATAAAAGTTTCACATTTTCATCTAAATACTCCATTTATAGAACAAATAGATCATTACAGTTAAGTGAATAGTTTGCTATTTAAGGTGGAAATAATCTATTCTTATCACTAATTTATATATTAATCCAATCCTACGCCATCTGTGCTTCGGTGGATCTCTCTCTCTCTCTCTCTCTCTCTCTCTCGTTCTCTCTCTCGCTCTCTCTCGCGCTCTCTCTCTCTCGCTCTCTCTCACTCTCTCTCGCTCTCCCTCCCTCTCTCCCTTCATTTCATTCTTTCCTTTTATTCACATCTATTTTATTCATCTTTCGCTACAGAATAATAAAAATATCAAACTCTACATCTATTTCTGTTTCTTTCTCTCCATAAACTATTTTTCCATCTTTGAATACCTTAAGGCAGTGGCAAAAATATGCAAATGTTCTGCACTTTCACTTCTTTATAAAAGCATTGCAAAAACCATTCTCTTACTTTTGACTATCTTTTAGTAATTTCTCTTCGCAACTGATTTCTCACAGAAAAATTCTAGAGTTGAGCTCAAAATAGAATTTTTCTTATCCTTCTCTGAAGGGCTTTTATTTTTTATCACTTCCTACTATTTTCTCAGTTTTACATTTTGAAATTGATGGCTAAAAACTGGGAATTTTTCCATTCAATATATACTTCTTTGAAATTCAAATTAATTTTATTTGCTTAAGTGAAGGTTTGATATTTTTTCACTCAAATAAGCTTAAGTGTTGAAAATAAAATCATATTTTCATAACCTCTACAAAAACGAATACTTAGAGGAAGGAATAAAAGTTTAATTTTCTTGGAAATAAACACATTTTAAGCTGAAAACCATTTCACTCTAACTTTTGATTCATTCATAAAACACTTTTTATATACGAGAAATGAACAGATTTTTTAGATGAAAAAAAGGTATTATGTTATGTGTTATGCATTTTCTAACAGAAAGGTTACTGAAAGAAGAAATACCAAATATTCCTTAATATATTGATAACATTTAAATATTCACAAAAACTATTAACTAAAAAATTTGAGAAAATTCTATTCTCAAACAGTATTATAGTATTGAAGAATAAATGTATGACTTAATGATTCTGATATCTAACGAACAATTCAATCCATAGAGTCATTTGATGAAAACCTTTATACCAAAAAATATATGGAAATTTTTAAACTGAAGAAAAGATTTCTGATTACTTTTTTCAAACAGTGAGATTACATGATAGTATACAAGAAGAAGGTTATCATTACTTAATCTTTGATTTGGTGACCGGTGGAGAGCTATTCGAAGACATAGTCGCCCGCGAATACTACTCAGAAGCCGATGCGTCTCATTGTATACAACAAATACTTGAATCCGTAAATCATTGTCACATGAATAATGTGGTGCACAGAGATCTCAAAGTAAGATTAAATACTCAATTATTTAGTTTTCTGATCTCTTTCACTCTCAAACTCAAACTTAATACAGCTTTTATTCATACATCTCTTGCTTCACAAAATTTATTATTACTAACTATTCAACAAAAAAATAACTTCAATTCAACATTTTGTGACTTCAAACTCAAAAACTAATGTCTATTTTAATAATAAATTTTGATTTATAAGAAAAAACTTTCTCTTAACTAAAACTGATAACATATGAAATGAATATTTGTTTCTTAATTAATTGGCTTTTCTGTGACTCTTATTTTCTGTTTTCTCTTTTTGATCCACTCATTAATAGCCTGAAAATCTATTACTAGCGAGTAAAGCAAAAGGCGCTGCTGTAAAGTTGGCTGATTTTGGTCTAGCGATCGAAGTGCAGGGCGATCAACAGGCCTGGTATGGTATGTAATAATCGATTTGTTGTTGCTTTTCATCATTCTATAGAGAAAAAAAAATCTCTCTCTTTTTTTTTATTTGTTTAATCAATGGGCCACTCAATCGATTAAAACTATTTATGTTTAACAAAACCTTTCACTTTCAGTCCATTGTTTTGATTGATTAAAGCTTTCAAAATTTCATAAAAGATTATTTTCAAAAAGAATTTTTTTAATCCAATCAGGTTTTGCCGGAACTCCTGGCTATCTATCCCCAGAAGTACTCAAGAAGGACCCTTATGGCAAACCAGTTGATATCTGGGCCTGTGGTATGTCATATACTTTCTAAAAAATTATTTATTATGTAAAAAAAATCTCGAATTTTAACATTTTTGAAAATTAATTTTTCTCATTAAAGGGGTTATACTGTATATATTACTAGTTGGTTACCCACCGTTTTGGGATGAAGACCAACACAGACTTTATGCACAAATAAAGGCTGGAGCTTATGATGTATGCAAAAAATGAAACAAAGAATAACCATATATTTGATATGTTAAGTAATACTCAATTTTTGTACTCTATTCTGAAAACCACAATCACTTATCCATCTCTGAAATGCTGAATACTTTGATCAATCAAAATACGAAATGTGCCAAAAAATATCTATAAAAATAAATGAATTGGTGAATGACCGGAACTATAGTATCCATCACCAGAATGGGATACTGTGACACCAGAAGCTAAGAATCTGATCAATTCAATGCTGACCGTGAATCCGGCAAAACGTATAACAGCTGCCGAAGCTCTGAAGCATCCGTGGATTTGTCAACGCGAACGCGTCGCCTCTACTCTTCATAGACAAGAGACTGTTGACTGCCTTAAGAAATTCAACGCAAGGCGAAAACTGAAGGGCGCTATTCTGACCACAATGTTGGCCACACGCAACTTTTCTAGTAAGTCAACCGATCGAAGTCCTAGTCCTAGTGGAACAAATCAAACATTCACTCAAAATCCTAATCCTGAGTAAATTATTTTATTTCTCAATTCTTTTTACTTCAATTTTAATTATTATTTTTGAGCTTACTTTCAAATTAAGTTACCATTTCTATTAGCCTAAGATTTTTTTATTCCTGGTGTTTATCATCACTTTTCATCCTCTATTTGTCAATAGATTTTTTTAATTTTTGAGTACTGTTTGAGTCCAATTTTAATTCAAAGTTTGGTCTTAAGTTTGGAATATATTATTTATAATTCTTTTCAATTAACTTTTTCTACTCAATTCACAATTTCTTAATCATAAGAGATTTTGAAACTATTGAGAGAATAGTAACTTATTTCCCAAAACATAGTCTTCTAGTTTAAGCTTATCTCCAATTCTATGAACAAAAGTTAATTACTTAATCCAATTATTCCCTAAACTTAGTCTACAGTTAATTAACTCATTGGAAAGTTATTATTCAAATAGTATTATATATTCACTAATGATTATATGTTGAAATACATTGAAAAGTGAATTTCCAAAACCGAAGCTTCAAATCATTAGTCGATTTTCATATTTTTAATCATAAACAATATTAATGTATTGCATGACTAAGTTTGCATTTAAAAATTACTGAATTTTTTTAATCACTCGAAGTGTTCATAAGTTATAAAAAATAACTTATAATTTTATTTTGTTATTATTAATGATAATTTTATGCCTATTCTTGTGATGAGAAAGTAATCTCATTTATATTTATTTATATTTATTATATTTATATTATTATTTTCATTAAGTTAATAGTCAACCATTTATTTAATAAACTTAGATATCAGTCATCAAACCTAATGATCGCAATTAATGTAGTTTAATATGAAAATTATAGATATTATCCCTAAATGTGAGTCAATTTAGGCTGCAATTTAATCATTTGTTATAATGTTGTGGATTTCTGTCGTTAATAACACAGAAATTTTGTTATTAATATTAATTTATGTTATTTATAGGGATTTTATTTTATCCCTAAATTCTCTCTTCAACTGAAACTTATGTCAGTATTAGATTCTATTAATAAAATCTATTACTTTTTATTTAAATTCCTTAAATAAATTGCAATTCACATATTATTTAATTGTAAGAATGCTTATGAAAGAATTGATTATCAATAAAAGTTTTTCTTAACAGTTATCATGAATTCATTGTTGAGATTAAGGGTTCCTTCAGTTTTAGGAAATAAATTTTATCTTTAATATATCTTTTCATAATTTGATTAATGATTGACTTTTTATTTGTATTGAGAATTCATTGATTGAATTTATTATAGGCTTTTATTTAGTTTATTTGCGGACATCAAAAACCAGAATCTACTTTAGTATATAATGCATATTGAATTGAAACTCAATTAGTCTCAAATGAAAGGAAAATGTTTTATCGATGAATTCACCAAAAACTAAACCAATTATTCATATTTAAAGGTCAAACATATTCTCATTTTCCAACAGAATATTCCTTTTTTAAGAATAATTTATTACATATCAAAACTTAAGTTTCAAAAATATTGATTTATAACAAAAAATTTCAAGTCAAGTGAACTTATATTTAATACAGAATTTTTTTAATGCATTCAAATTTTCTTATTTTGAATGCGTTTTTCGATTCAATTCAATCTTTTTTATTTCAATTCAAAGCATTCTATAAACCAAATTAAATTTTTAAATCTTATTACGGATTATATTCTGACCATAATATCAAAGTTTTCGATAATTCTATAATAATAAGTTGAGCACTAAATCCAAGATTCAAAGACTTTATTATTTGTCAATAAGAAAGAAAATATTGATTTTAGATCTAAAATTAGTTTCTCTGATATAATACCATACTTTCAGGTGCTTTATATTACGCAGAAAAGAGAATCAAGATTTCAAGCTTTTTATTGAATGCTTTATAAATATAAAAAAAAATTCAATTCGATAACTTTTAAAATTAAATTAATTTCAAGATAATTTTCATGTATATTATACTGATTTATATAATAATTTCACAATAATCGCGATATGAATTAAAATAAAACAAATTATGGCATATTTTGAACCAATTATAATAAAAATATCTAAAAATTAATTTAACAAAACTTCACAATAAATTGAATTATAATTTGTGTTAAAACTGATTTTCGTCATATTTCTTACGAATACTATAGCTTTAAATACAAAATATCTGAAGGCTTATACTCTGAATATCTGTAAAACTATTATCATCATAAAAGTTGATGACATGAATAAAAGCCAATCATTTAAATAACTCTCTCATGTATTGTTCAGATTCTATACTTAAACTTAAGGCATTAGGTATTTATTCATCAAAACTAACAATGTGTTTATCACTAAAACTTTTAGAGCAAGCAATCACTCGAGATTTAGGTACTCATAAAATCTTTATAGTTTTCAGAACTGATTTTTATGTTTATTTTATTCTAGAATTATTACTTGATATCTCTATTCCAGGAATAATTAACACTTGTTTAATCCAATGAAATTTTAAATATTTTTTTTGGTCAATTAATTCGAAACAAGTTTCCTAACCATAAGTAGAATAAATTTAATCTTATATCGTCTGTAAATGTATTGATCTTATTATTTATTCATTCCGTTCATATGCTGTCAGAACTATTATTATAAATATTATTGCGTTTTACCAGCAATTCATTCGCTATTCAATCATTCATTTTTTTTGCTGTAATAAGCATTAGTTTTATTATAACTATATTTTTTGGCGCATTCAATGATATATTACATACTCAATAGTAATTGATTTGGTATAAACACAAGTATTTCTCTACCCTTTCATAAAATCAATCCGTTAAATAGTCTCTAAACTGCATTTATTCAACTTGAAGTCCTATAGATTTATAGCTTATAGAGAATCTTTATTATATGTAAAGCTCTACTCATGATTATATTAGCTTTTAATTAGAAAATAATAATTAAAATACTACTCATGTATGCACTTATGCATTGAAACTGCATTTCTGTTATTGCATGGCATGAGACATACGGTATTTTATTGTCTGCTGTCATAAAAGTAGAATTAATTAAATATTTCTCTCATATTAAGGACTTCATATGCTATTAACTGAAAGGTTTCTTATTTTGAATTCGCTCAACGTTTCAATAACTTCTAATGAGTCTAGAAATTCAATACCTATTGAATTCTTGTATACTTAGGAGGTCTTCTTATTCTACAAGAATTTTATTTATAGCTTATTTGTCTTTATTTTATAACTTATATTATAGTTAATCTTCTGACGAATACTTAAAAATGAGATTTAAAAAGAAAAATTGTATGGTTTTGATTAACCCATTCATGAAGAATAATGATATATAAAATTTTTCAAATTTAACTATTGAAAACAGGGCTTAATATCCTGTAATAATCATGTCTATTATAAGGAGGAAATATGAAATGCAATAATTTTTATTATAATTTATTGAAGTGAAAATCAATTGTCATTATAGCGCACATAGAATAGTAAAACAAATTAGTTAAAAGGGAATTCTCTCTATGAAAAACAGTGGGAAATTCTCGCAATATTTGCAACAGAGCTGTGCTTTTTTGCTCGTCAGATACAAGAGAAAAATCAATGCAAAAATACAAATTTTATACATCAATCAGAAAACCCTAACCTTTAGGGCTAATCATAAGAGTCTCTAATGAGAGTGGGAGAGCATGAGCTCAGTATAAGTTGAGTTTATTGATCGATGCGTTAAAATATTGATCGTAAAGAGTTGTTGCTCTATCTGTCTCTCACTTCTCTTGTATACAGAATATTCTCGAGAATATCACTATTTTCTCTCTCAATCAAAATCCTTTGTAGTCTATTAGCAAAGACTGCATTCAAAATGATTACTTATGCAAATTATATGGCTCTTATATCATATACTTCTGATCCTTCATTATATTTCATGTATTTATTATTCACTGGTTTTAATCTTCTTATAAAGCTTTAATACCTTTTCTATTCTCTTGGTTTCGAATTTATGTTGACTTTACTATCGAAATAAAATTACTTTTTCCTTATTTAATGTCATTTAAGATCAAATTTAATGAAAATTTTTTAATCTATTTCTATTTGTAGTTAGTTTAAAATTAAACTTAACATTGTTTTCAATTATAAGTTAATTTTTTTAATTAGTATTTTCATGAACAATATTCGAAACTTTGTTAACAGCAATAAATTTGTTAATCGACTTAAATGTATATTAAGATGAATGAAAATATTGTTAAAAAATTTAAGTTTAAAAACTATTTGTATTACACTTTTTTTTCTATAAAATGCATGAATAATTTGATTTTCCAAATGCTTTAAACAACCAATAGCAAAAAATCATATAATAATAAATCAATTTAAATATAAAAAGGAAACGAAGAAATATGTAATAAATTTTTCAGAAAATAATACATTTGAAAAATACTAACAAAAGGTGTTATCAAATTTGAAAATTATTCCGGTAATTGTTCATTGAATACTATTTCCGGTTCGTTTTATATATAGTATAAACGCCTAAATAAAAATTCTTTTGAAGATTATTGAAAGTACTTTATATAATATCTATACATAAACTCTCTTATGATTATTAATGATTTGTTTTCTCAAGCTATATATATATATATCTTATACATATTTGCTTCTCCTGTTTATTAGCAATTTTGCAAATCTATCTCACGCTTTATTATCAGTATTATTATTATTATTATGATTACTGCCTAATTACTGCATTTGTGTCATATTAAGCATGATACGCGGTGTCATCTATTTTCGTAATATATCTGAATTTATTGAATAAAACTCATAATTTATTTCTTATTTTATAACTAAACACATCATAACTACAAATCATCTCTAAAAAGAGGGTAAATAGCATATGAATAACCATTAAAATATCGTTTGAGAGAAAAATATAATTGAACTAAACTTTTCCCCAAAACAAATTAATTGCTAACAAATAACTTATGAATTAAATAAATAAATTAAAGCTAAATCCAAATTCTAGAACATAATTAATATATTGATAGTAAATATAATGAACTGCAGGGTTTAATGCCATCTAATTTTGTCTCTTATCTTTTTCTCCCATTCTTTCTCTTTCTACTCTATTTTATCTGTCATTCTCGTTATCCGAATGCTATTCTGGATCATCAGGTCGTTCAATAATTGCCAAAAAAGGCGATGGCTCTCAAGTTAAGGAATCCACTGATTCAAGTAATACAACGCTTGAAGATGAAGACGCCAAAGGTAGGCATCTGTTCATTACTAAATCATACAATTCTATGTCTTAGCAACGGATTGATAGTCTATTTTTCTATGTTATTCTACTTGACTAATGAATACATCATCTCTTAATCAAAGTCATTGTGAGTCAATGCAAAAATTACTCAACAAAAAGTAGTAATTTTTTTGGCAATGCATGAGATTTTTTGCACATTAGCTATAAAAAAAATTTCTATATTTTTGTCTTCTGCGATAGAAAAAATCTTTTTCCTATACTTTGATGAAATTTTTCTATTGATTTAATATTTATTTTATTCTTGAGTTCTCTTTTGTTTTCATGTCATAAATATTATGTCTATTTTCAACATAGATATTATTATATATATGTTAGAAAATAAGTTCTAATTAAAACTTAATACAATTATTAATTGTTGTCAACTTTCATTGTTTTCAATGTGAGCCTGAGTTTGAATTTTATATACTATTAAATAACTTTTTGAATGCAAAGTATAACAATTATGTTGAATATCTATCACTTTTCAAATAATTTCATATTATTATTGACTCTTTTCTGTTGTGATATATCTATTGAATATTTCCAACTCTATCAAGACCTCTGATATTCTTATTTAATATAAAAAATTTTAAAGAATTCAATTTTTGACTGAATGTATTACTACTTATCTGATATTCTGTATATATTTTCTGCTGTTTGAATATATTGTTACGCTATTGACCCAATCCCTTCTGTTTTATACTTTGTTTTTTGTGTTACATTAATATATCTATTCTTGTGCCGCATTTGAAATTGCGTTCCTTCTCATGACCAGAATGCTCAATACAGCAACACGGAGTTGAGCGCAGTAAAACTGTAATACAAGCTGACGTTAACGCAGGTAATACTTCATGATTATCGAACAGAAACTATTTACAGTACAAACAACAATACACAACAGCACACATAATACATACCTAAAACCCAAATATGACAATAATAATAAAATTCATACTTATATTCCATTATTCATAATGATTCGTTTTAGTAAAAATTATTTTTATCGCTCATATTCATAAAGATTGTGTTTATAGTGTCTTGAATTTCCTGCATTATTTGATTTTATTTCCGGAATTTTTCCAATTTAATCTTGTTATCCAAACAACTATATGGATGTGATGAAGATTATTCATCCACTGATCATTTTATAGGCTTATTTTGGGTTCAAACAGATTAAATTAAGTCAAATTTCTATATACTTCATCAAAATTCTATTATGAATATTTTTATTTGTTAACAGATTCTTGTATTTTAATGAGTTGAGATATTTTCACGCTTACAATTAATAACAGTCTAATTATTTCATATATTGCACATCTGGATTGCAATACAGTCAAAATCCATTATTCATATCATTGTGAAATAGAATCCGAAAATTATTTAGAGCTCATCAAAACAAATATTATGTTATTTGCTGTTCGGATCTTGAGTTAATTTTCAAATATTAGGATATTCATATTTGATTTCATATAGATTAGAATATTTAATGTTTTTTAAGCATAATTCATAAATTATGTTGATTTAAAAATTAGATTTTTAGAAAATTTGAAATTAAAATCAATATTTATTCTGTTGAACCCAAATGAGCTTAAAATGTTTAATTTAAAACTGGTATGCATTTTGCTCTACAATTTTCGTGATATTCATATAGAATGTTTTTATAACATTAGTATTTTTTGGCAGATTTAATTGAGATTATTCTGATATTTGATAAATTGATCCTCAGTTTAGTGACACATAACAATAATCTTAAAGGTCAATAAAATAAGGATTCGCAGGCGATTCGATAGTTCAATCTTAAGGGATATTTTATTGGCTATAATAGTGTTGCGACAATTATCTCAACCTTCTATCAGCGTTTATTTGATCTCATAATTGATCACTCAATTTATAGAGACATCTAAAACTTTTTGATCTAAACTACAGCACAAATAATGCTAAAAATAAAATACATTGAGTCAAAAAAATATTTTCCAGATATAGAACAAACATTTTGAACATTTGATTTATCACTTTTTACAGCTATGTTTTGATAATTTAATTATCATAAAAATTGAAGCGTTTCTCAGAAAATTATACTTAGATTTTATGTTCATTTTATTCACTCTGATATAAAGCACTTTCCAAAACTTGTTTCTCAACAAAAATTTGAGCTATAATTTGATTTTGTAAAAAGTAAGTTCTCCTAAAAAATCGATTTTTTGTATTAACTTCTCATACAAAATAAGTTCACTTTAAAATACACAGATTTTTTTCATAGTATGATTACCTATGAAATTGAAAACAAGAATATGAGGCTATTATTATTGTCACTTATGATTATAAATGATTATTATCGTGTATTTTGTTATCACTATTATTAGGCAAATGTGTCACTACTTCTGCACCTTCTTCTCCACCATTCATACAATCAACGGCACATTTAGTGAGCCATAAATTGCAAACCACTCGCACTCCAATACATACTCAAGCGTTGAGCGGTTTTCCCGATTCAGGTATACCTATGTATGCACTTAAACAATATATAAATAGATTTTTTCTGAGAGAAAATGTATAAAAACTAACAATAATCATAAGCAATAAAAGAGGAAAAACTAATATCAGCAATAATTTTGTTATAATATTTGAAAATGATAAAAATACTAATAGTACTGAAGCTTATCTCTTCCCGAAAATCATAATTAAAGTCAATAAATGATTATTAAGGATAAAAAATTTGTATTTATGCAGGTCGTTCGTGAAATTTCTTCTACATGTTTTTTAAAGCCCATTAATTTACATACTAATTAAAATCGTACTATTTTGTCAACTCAATTACTACTCTATTTAATACTTTGCATTAAAAATGTCAGTCTCTCTCCACTTAAACTTTTATACTTTTCTTTCCCCTCACACTTAACTGCGACAAAATATTAATTACTTTACATATAAAAATGCAACAAATTTTGCAGACTTGAAACGGTATTAAAGTTTGCATAGTTTTATGCAAATTAAAATAGCATTTCAAAAAGTTTTACTATTTATCTCAAAGGAGAAGTAATTTCGTTAACATATTTATTATACAGTATATATTTTATAACAAACTTTTCAATTTAGTTGAGCAATAATTTTGACGAAAGGCAACGAAAAGGCTGAATAGTTTTCCTTTAATTTTCAAAATTAATTAGTAATAAAGCATGAATTATGTGGGTTTGCACTCAAGTTCTGATTGTGAACCAAAGTATTATTTGAATAAAAATCTAATAAAATGCTATGAAAAAAGTTTTTATATCTTGTGAATCAAATGAACATTAAATTATGGTTTGAATAACAACTGACACAAAAACTTAACAAAACATAATAACCCTAAACAATAAATTAACAATTATATAATGAAAAACATATAAGTATTACGAAAATATGCGCTCTCTCTATATTAATAAACATGAAAACTAATTATCTAATCATAAACCTCCCAATCAATCATTTTTTCTCTTTCTCTCTTTTATTAATCTATCTCTGCCTAAAAAATTTATTAAAAATCGTTGCATCAAATGATTTGCCCAACAATTTAATGCTCGTAATTGACAACCTATTTATGCCCGAAACTCTTGCTATCTCTCTATTATGGCGTTAATGAATCCTCAAAACTAAAATCTCTCTTAAAAATATTGAATCTTAATATTGAATGACTTAATAATATGATGAAATTTCCGAATTATATTATCCTTAAATAAACTGCTAATTAGTGCGAAGTTCCAATGGCTTGTTAGACCGTAAGTTGTTTTTTCCTACTATTCAACTTCAGTTTTGTTGAAAATTTTTTTACTCGAAAACATTTTTTCAGTTTTCATTTTATTTTCATAATTATCTAAATGCTTTTTGATTATGATTTCTATTTTCTGGATATGTTTATGGATATATTTACTTTCGATTTCCGAAAAGATTCATTTTTCTCGGTTTAACTTTATTAACAGTTAAATAATTAAATTTGAGGTTTTTAGTGCTTTTTTCTCTTGACTGTACGAATAATTTAAGGTTAGATATTTTTCTCAATCTTTTCACATATATAGCACGTAAACAAGAAGTAATTAAAATAACAGAGCAATTATTAGACGCTATAAATAGTGGTGATTACGAGACATATACCAAATTATGTGATCCACAAATGACAGCATTCGAACCTGGGGCTCTCGGAAACCTAGTGGAAGGGATGGACTTCCATAAATTTTACTTTGATAATGGTATTCACGCTGCTTATTTTTCAAATTTTTTTAAATTCACACTTTTTCCAATAAATATAAGCAAAAAAAAAATAATTCATAAGCAATGAACTTGTTGAACATCAATTTTATAAGCTATGCATTCATGAAATGGTGAAAAAATATTTAATCATATTTTTTAATACTAATTCAAATGAAATGAAAATTAAATCCATTGTTAATCATATATTTAAGAATAAATCGAAATCAATTGTGAACTGATATTACTATCCAATCGGCAAATTAATTGTTTCAAAACATGTACTATTTTATGAATGCATACCTTATATTTCATTAATGAGGAAAAATTAATTATGATTAGTTGAATCAATACAGCAGAAAGAATGATAAATTTTATAGTGTAATAATTAAACATCAAATTTGATTATTATTGAGAACATATTCTCCAAAAGAAATTATATACTTTTGTTCAATATTTTGAAACGGAAATTATTAGTACAGCTATTATTTGTAGATTAAATGATATTTTCTAGCATTTAATACATGCATAAATGAGAGTATTATTCACATACAATTAAACATCTAATAAAACTGTGATTTATTTTATTTTAGTTTTAGGTAAAAACTCGAAAGCACTCAATACAACAATTTTAAATCCATCAGTTCATCTATTAGGAGATGACGCGGGTATGTTTTATTTAAAAGCATTTAAATATAATTTTATCTCTATTTTGACAAGTGATGCACATAAGCTCAATTTAAAACTAAGCTGTGAGTCGACCTTTAGTCATTTGTTAGCTCGTTATGCTCATTAGCTCATAAATTTTTGGTTAAACCAACTCTTATTAGCTGGCTTTTGAGGGATGTTTTACATTGAATCTCATATTGAAGAGGTGAAAGATATAACAAAAAGTAGTTCTACTTCAGTATTCTTGAATATGACAGAGTAATAGTCATGAATTCAAACAAATTATTAAATTTTTGACAACACAATATCTTAAAACTATAGACAAAATAGACAAAATGCTTATTCAATAGAATTTAAGTATTCATCAGCATCATGTCCATGAGCTCGTAACTCTAGCTCTTAAAATTGAGCTTATGCGCATCATTAATGTAACTTAGATTTTGCTATCAATTCAATTACGATTTAAATCTAATTATTATTCAAATAGCTTGTATCGCATACATTCGATTGACTCAATACATGGATAAGTAAGTTCTTGTTCTTTATTCAATATATATATATATATATATATATCAGGCTTTCTCAAAATGCGACCCGCGGGCCAGATCTAGATCTCCAAGCGAAAATTTATGGTTCTCGGAATGTTCCTTTGAATTGTTGAATATGTGAAAAAGCTTTGATTATTTAAGTTTTAACAATTAATTTCGAGAAAAGTTTCCATTTAGAAAATTTAATAGTATTGTGATTTACGATGAGATTTTATTCATCAAATTATTCTATATTTCAACTAAATCTGTTAAAAAACTATCACTTCAAAATATATTCTTGAAATAAATTCATTAAAATTTAAACTTATTCAAAAGAATTGAAGATTGAGCCTGATCTTTGAACCACTACTTAAATGTTGAAAAATTGCAATCCGGTCTGCCATTGTTTTTGATCTGGCCCGCGAGGGTAAAAAGATAGGGAAATCCTGTTATATATGATACCCATATAATTTATAAGTCCTTTACTTGTATATTGCCTGTACTTCTACTTGAGCTGCATCTACTTTTCTCTGAATAACTAAATTATTTAAATTACAATATGGTTTTTTTCTATTGAATTATTAATATAGATCAATTACATTATACAAGTCGAAAAATTGAGTCTACAAGCAATTTATTTTTGTTTCTTTTTTCTCCTAACCTGAGGAATGATTAAGTCTTTAATGCATTGTTAACGAAAATGCTTCGTGTTTTTCTTACTAAATATCCATTTTACTGAACCTATAATCCTAATTCAGAATTTTACTTTACAGAATATTCTTTAAACCTAAGAATCTATAACCTGAAAATGTGATCCGCAATAAATACTAGTCAAAAGTCGAACATTCAATAGGATAAAAGATCTATTTTTGAAACTCAGTTTCTGTTTTTCTACTGTGAATAACGCGTACATTTCCGTTGTATTTCTATAAGTAATAAATTGTTTCAGCATTTTTCGAATGAAAAGTTCGTTTTTCACAATAAACTACTTAATAATTCCTATAAGAAAAGAAAACAGGATTTTAACAACATTTTTCTGAAAGCCTTTATATATTTGTTTCTTTTGTTATGATATTCATAAAGAAATATTTCTATCGAAAACAATGCTCTTATTTGTTCCCAAAAATCCAAACTTCCAAATGGATTAATTTTTCTATTATTATTATGAAATACTTAAAGTTATCGTTGAATACTAACTATTGTATTCGTTTTATACAAATTTTACTTATAAGAGTAGAAATGCCCTCAAGTTATCTTTCTTGGAGAAAATTAAAATCGAAAACTTTTCGTATTTCTCACTACTATAATAATAGTTATTGAAATTTTTTCTTCATTCCTTCTCTTTTATAACTTTGAATAACCATTTTATATCCTAAGAAACATCCAATAATAAAGAGGAAAATAATGAATGCATTAGAAAAATACTAAAGAAATATCAATAAAGAAAAAGTTCTCATAAATTAGTTAATTTGATATTTGTTTTGAGCTATAATCAGAACAAAACACTAGCTTTAACTCAACCAAAAATATATCCAATTAAAGTAAAAGCATATATGAATACACGAAAAGTATATTACATTTTCTACACTTTGAAAATATTTATATAACCATTAAAAATATTAAACATAATGCAGACTCATTTTCGTTGGTCTTTCAATAATTTAATATCTGCTAAAAGACTTTAATGTCGGAAAATATTTTCTTTTTCAGTAAAAGTTAAATTCAAACAAAAGTTAACTAAAGGACAAAAGTTCAGTATCTTTTTCTCTATCATTAATGTCTATATTCACTAATAGAATAACTAATGTATAATAGGATAGACTAGAGTTAGAGATCTCTATGAAATGTGAAATTGAGTTACAAATTTAGGATATTTTTAGAAGATGTGCTCAATTTTGAAAATATAATTTTCTGAAATTTGATGAGTAGAAAATTTGATATTATTTTCTCGAAAATCTTGATTCAGACAATACTGAATTTTGTTAAATTATCCAATTTTACATTACATTAGTCTAGGATTGAATAGAAGTGCTGAATAATGTAACCCAAAATATTCGTATTATGCGTAAAATGTCTATATTTTAAGAACTTTAACCTCAAATAGTGTTTATCTTCCCATTGAATTCCAACCCACAGTTTGGGAACCAGATCTGCCAACACTAGGCTTTGTTATGTTACATTTTATTGTAAATTTTATTAACTTTTTCATACAGAATATTCGGTATTCTTTGCCATCGATTATTAGATAACAGTTTCTATGACTCCATGACTACAGCCGATAACTTAATTCCTATCTCTGGAGTTTTATTTATTTTATTCATTTATTTCGATACAAATCACTAGAAAACTAAGATCTGATACACTCTATATTCTGCTTTGACATCAAAAATCCTTATGAATTTTCATCAATTTTTAAAGATATATTTAATGTCAAATGTGTAGGAGAGTTAAGGAATTGCTGTCAAAGCAAATCAGTTTAAAATAGCATTCTTTCAGCTGAATGAGAATCAAACCGAAGCCAAAGAACTTTTTATATGAAAATAAGTTTAGGAATTATTTCGCAATAACTTAAATGTAAATCAAAGCAAACAATAAAATGCTTATTCAGGGCATTTTTAAATTGAGATACATTTCCATTTGTTCGTTAGAATACTCAATATCCGTATACAGAATATATTATGCCTCAAATAAATTCATAAATTAGATTTTTATAGTATTGAGTAAAATACAGTTGTTTTTAGATTTCACTCTAAATGATTAAAAATATTTTTCATCTTTAAAACCTTAGGTTTAAGCTTAAGAATATTATCCAGAAAATTGAATCAAAACTTGAGCTTACAATTAATTTTTTTAAAGCTCAATAATTTGGGATCGAATGAGTTAATGATTTTGCTTCAATTTCCTAATAGTCTGTCTATTCGTAGCGATCAATGAGAAGATAATTAAGCAGTTTTCCCGTCGAGATTCTGTTAAGATCTCAGTTTGAGGGCTTCTATACTTAAGGTAAAAGTTGAGGAAATTTGAGGCTAAAATTCTATTTGAGCAGCAATTAATAGAGTCATAAAACTAAATAAGAATCACGTTCATGTGAGAGATTATTAGTTTTTCAAGAGCTCAACCTCACTATCATTGAAGTTATTTTAGAAAAAAAATTAATATAAAAGATTTTTTCTGTTGAACCACTGCTTATGTCAGTATACTTGAAGATCACAATTTTTTGTGTCAATACAATTCCTTTTGCCCGACTATTGCAGAGTTTCAAACCAGAAGCTCGACATGTGGTCAGTCTGTTTTAGACATATATGTTCCAAATCTTACTTCAAATATGAGCCTATACATTGTTGTTATCTATACCACAGGTCATATCAAATATGGAAAACATTTTTAAAAGTTTTAAGAAAAATTAGTTCAATTGTGTGAACGCAATCATTATGATAAGAACTAGTGATTTTCAAAAGAAAATGGGTTTATTTGAATTCCGGTTTATTTGAATGGGTTTCATCGGATCCTTCAGTCAAATTAAGCATTTATTCTGTATTTGTGAATGTGATTAGTCTTGATTATTACGAGAAAAGCCATTCCTTAATATTGTTTATGCGGACTCACAATTGAGAGAATCTCAGAATTGAAGCTCCAAAAAGAAAAGTAACTATAATTGGATTTTGTTACAGACTATTCCTATTACATACAAAATCATTCTATAAATGCGGAGAAAATTTCAGTGCATAGCATATCAAGTAATTCCTGCATGAATTTTCTTAATCTCAAAGACCAGTGTTGCGAAATTTGTAATCAGTGTCTATTAAGATATTCATTCTGTTAGCTTTTATTAGACTTGAAACTTACGTCAAATTAATTCAATTTTCACTCTTATAATGTTAATTATATAAGAATTCTTTTGTTAATAATCATAAAACTTCATATATTAATCACTTTTTGTGAGCTATTTATGACGGAATTTCTTGTAAATAGGATTTCATGTTTTTCTAAACTCAAGAGATTTTTAACTAATACTTTCGCAAATCTTATTCAAGATGTTATGAATAACTTAAAGAAAAATGCTTTTGATGTTTAAATTAGGGACAAATGTTAGCATCAAAATGAGTTAATCTCAAAAAAAGTCATGTTTTTTTGGTTGAATAATAAGTTTTCAGATCAAACGATGAACTAAAAACATGAAAAATTGTCCTCAAGACTCAGTTTTGAAATCCTGCCAATTAAAGAAGGGCTCATCAAATGTTTTATTTTATATTTTTAACAGTGATAACTATGAATAATAAAGATTTTTTTAGATAATCATTATTTCAACTCTAATCAAAAAAATTAATAAATTATATGTTGAAATAAAATAAAATTGAGACTTAATTAAAAGTAATTAATATATATTTTCTATATAAAATAATATCAAATACAAACTTATTTTATTTCAAGACTTAAAAACGTAGATTTTGAGAGAAGCTATTCATATATACTTTCATACATTAAAAATTTTCTCATTAAGTTGTATTTACCTCTACTTCAAAAGTTTTGACTCATTATAAGTAAAAGTCTTCTTAAAAACTTTAATAATTAAAGTTTAATAAACTAATGGAAAGATTCTAACAAATGAATAATTGAGAGCAGAGTTAAGTTTTTTTTATAACGAAATGAGTTATAGCTTAAGGCCAGTCAAATGTTTTTGCAAACCTTTCTGTTTAGTTTAATTAAAATAAGTCTAAAAATAAATTAAAGAAAGCTTCAGCAGCTTTTTGATTAACTTTTTTTTTATAATTCCTAATATACTTTTCAAATTAATTGCATTTTGAACTCTCAAACCCGTGAAAACTTGCTATTAAACTGTTGGGAAAAGAAAAGTTGGATTTTTTGCTGTTTATATATTATTAATAATTCATTTATCAAAACTCTTCTGAAAATAATCTCATTCTTGTGGTTATAATTGTAGGAAATGTCTAATTATTCACTACAAGAATAATAAATTACTGAAAACAGTACGACATTACAGGACTTTATAATGAAGTTACGATTCAATGCGTTTTCTAATTAGTTTCTAAACGATCTGATATTACATGTAATGAAGTATTTATGCAAATGAAGTAAAATTAAATATCGAGACCTTAAGTCAATATGTGTTCACACCTACAGAATGAAGGTTTAGGAAAAATATTTAATTTTCAAAGAATATTTTTGAATTCTCTGAACTAACATCAAAATTAATAGCATATTAATTCATGACAACATTTTTTCATAATTACTTTTTTCACAGCACTGATTCTCTTATGCATCAAATATTTTTAGCCCAATAAAAACCTGTGAGTTATTCAAATGAATTCTACGAATGCACTAAAATTTAAACATAAATTGTTCTCAAAAGCAATTATTAAATCAAACACTTCTCGAAAATTAATTTATAAATTGTAAACTCATTATTCAATAAAATTGATTTGAAATTCCTATTAAAGTTATATAACTTTATAATAATAATAATACTAAATATAATAGATTTTTAGAAATAAAATTCCTAGAAATTGATTTTTGAATTTGAATAATGAATACTTATTGTTACAGATCAGGTGTGGCTCACACTCAACAATCCGAAGAGACCCGTGTCTGGCATAAAAGGGACGGCAAATGGCAGAACTGCCACTTCCACAGATCGACCAGATCTAACTCAACGGCGCAATTGACTTATTAACTAATATTTAATTAAATCCTAAACAAATACAAGAAATTTTTCTTAAATTTAAGAAAAAAGTGAAAAAATACGAATTGATAAAACTTCATCACAAGAAAACTCAATTCAAGACAGTATCAAATGAGAGAAAAAACTTTTTTTTGGAAACTTTGAGAAACAAAAAACTTTTAAACTATTTACTCAATTATTATATACACTCAACTCATTACTTATTAGATATGAAAAATTTTTAATTGAATTTAACTTCTTATTACTTAATAACTCGAAAATATTTTAAGAAAATTTCCAAAAATCTCACATTAAATCTACAGAACGTATTGTATCCAAAGCGGAAAAACTTATGGAAACAAAGACTTCACACACTTTTATCGCCTATTTATTCGAATCACTCCATCGACAGTCAACTTATGTTTCGTGACAACACATCAGATCTTTTTTCGATTGAAGATTTGGTTGGAAAACTTGTTGCTTATGCTGTTTATGTTTCCCATATTATTGTTAATCATCAATGAAATTACATATGAATTATAAATTCCTTTGAAAAAAATGAACGAATGATCGAAATAACAGTTCTTTGAAGAATCGCATTGTTGTTAACACACATTATTAGTATTGAATGTTATCTCAACTCAAAAAATGATCCACAAATTGATTCACAAATATTCGTTGTTTTATTACCTCAAAGTGTCAGTTCAGTGCAATTAATACCTGTATTATTCATGTTGAAAATCATTGCTATTATTGATGAAAAAATTAAGAGTCATTTAATTCCTCAACCGATTCTCGCATAACATTCAACTCATATTTCAAACAGATTTTGAAACAAAAAAACTTATTAAACATTTGATATTTCTATTACTAATTAATTAATTATTATTAAGAGAAAGATTAATTGATTAAACATTTAAATAATATATTATAAGATATTATATGAAAACTAATTATTGGATTCAATTCATCTACTGATGTCTGGCATAAGAATTATATTTATTCCCGAAAATTATCTTAAACATGACTTTGATTTTCAGTATTTATAAGAATATTCTTGAAGAAAATTTTATTCTACGCGAGAATAAACTTATTGATTATTATTCTATATTATTATTCATGGAATTGACTGAAAAACTATCAACTTTTCAAATGTTAATATTTAAGGAAAAAACTAATTATGTCTTTAATAACCATTTGATGATTGATTATTGATATGGAGAAGAAAAATACAAAAATATGATGTTTTGCTGCTATTTATTGTTGGAATTTTACACTTAAAATATGTCTCTATGCGAAGCAATTATACGAAGAAAAATACAACACTTTTTTATATTTATTATTGATTATTGATTTTATTATAATTTTATTGTTATATTTGAATTGATTATTATTATTATAACTATTGTTCATAAGAATTATATAAAATTTCTCAATTTTTCCTCTTTTTTCCCTCTTTTTTCCTCTTCTTCTATAAAGTTTTCTAAAACAAAACTTCTATCTCTTTATCAGAATCTCTTTTTTTGAGTTCTCGTTTGTTATTCAATACATATTCTCAATGAGAGAGAAAGAGAAAAAGTTTATTTCAATAGATCTGTAAAAAGTTTTACTACATGTAAATCATGTTTATATAAACTTAAACCCAAACAAATATGTTATTAAATTTTCACTCTTTTCACTGTTTTGTGCATTAAATCTTTTTTCATGAATAAGAGAAAAAAATTGACAATAAGAGAGAAACTTGAAAAAAGAAAACTGACATCAATGTAGTGTTGAATACCTGTCACATAACGAATTATTATTCTATTTTCTCAGTTATTTGTATTGAACTTTTGGTTTTTTGTTTTGTTTAACAAATACTTTTCACTTCCTTTTACTGAAACTCTGTATTAAAACGAATGACTTCTCACATATCAATTGAGAAGCTATTATTGATGTGATCCGATATTTGATGATAAACAAAATCATTTCAAACAAATTTATCAATTCAACAGTTTTATTAAAAGTTTTACTTCAAATTTAAGGCAAAAATACTTATTATACATACAATTATCACTTTTATCAATGAAATGAAAAAGACTTTTTGAATTAAAATAAAACAAATTAAAAATAAATGTCTAAATCTTTAATAAATTGAATATAAGTTATAGATATCTAAAGTAAATCTTATCAAAACTTAAACTTAAAAATCAAATGTGAGATATGTTGCGAAACCCATTCTATTAAAGGGGCAAAAATACTAGAGGTTATAAAGAATAATTGATTAAAATATCGAATGAGATATTTTATTATAATTTGTCTCTAATAGTAGTTCCAAATATAGCACTGAAAGAATTAGTGATTCTTAAAACAATAAAACATCAAACTCTTCAGTATTATCTCTATCCTAACTCTTCACAACTATTCCGAAAACAGTCATCAAAACTCAACAAGTTTTTAGATCACTCTATGCTTTATTATCAATTCATTTGAACACAATTTTAAAATGATAGAAAAATTTTTATAAACCATTAATTCATATTAAATTCATGAATTAAGTTTTGTTTGAATGAAGTAAACGTGAAAATTCTCTTCTATTGTTCTTATCTTTTTGAAATGATTCATTTTGAAATCTGTTGATGCCATTAATTGAAGTAAACTCAAAGCCCATAAATTTTTTTCTCCCAAAATTTCTTCACAATTCGGGCGTTCATTTGAATGCAATGAAAGCATACGTTTGATTAAGTTAAACAAATTTGAATAATTGAACTCTAAATCTGAATTTTGTCCAATCGGTCTGCGGTAGAAGAAATAGAAAAAACAAAATTGCAATCGTATTATAAATCTGGTGGTAATTCGTAAATATTCGTAAGGAATAATTTAAAATCTATAAATATTTAAATAGTGATAGAAACTTCGATACTAGTTAAAAACAGCCAAAAATTACTAATTTATAGTCTTTCTGTTCTACCACTAGTTAAAAACAGACATAAAGTACGAATCTATAAACTATTAATAGTTAATAATAGCAATAATAGCAAAATAAATTCTATAAATACTCATCAAAATAAATATTGAATAATTCTTGAACAACTGTTCCGAGACTATATATATCTGCTTTTGTGTCATAGTTTCTGCTACTCTTGACTTCTGGTGCCGCATATCTAGCTGTTCCGCTATATTTGGTATGTGATTGTTCTTCAGTTTGATGAAAGGTCGCTAAACCAAAGTCTGCAAGTTTAATGAAATGACCTCCAGTTCCATCAGTTATGAGAATATTGTTTGGCTTTATGTCTCTGTGAATTACATTCTGTTTATGTAAATAATCAACACTTTCCAGTATTTCTATAGACATTTCACTAGAAATACAATAACCCAAAGGACTCATTATTTCTGAATTGTTTTGATTCAACTCTTTATTCAATATTTCTATTATTTCTTTCAATGATTTATAGCATAACTCCATTTGAATGTATAATAATAAAGTATTGTTTTGTTTGAATATTTCATGACTTGGACCCAATTTCTCCATTAATTCAGGAGTTTCATAATAGTAGTTATTGTCGATCCAAAACGACTCGAATTTCACAATTTTTTCACTTTTTAATTTTGACAAAATATCAATTTCTTTTAGAGCCTTTTGTTTCATTTCACCATTTATTGGAACTTTTTTTATGGCATATGTTTTACCACTTATTTTGTTAACAGCTTTGCAAACGATCCCAAAACTTCCGAAAGCAATAATCTCTGATTCATCGAATTCTAATTGATATTGATTTTTCACTTCGATAATTGTATCAAAAGATTTTTGAAGATAATTTTGTAACTTTGTTTGTAAGAAATATAAGTGAAAACTTTCTTCAATTGAATTGACATTCCCTTCAAATTCAAATTTATTCTCATTAATCAAATTTTTGACATTCATTTCCCATAACTGTCTGCTATTGAGTATTTGATGACAAGTTGGACGTGAACCAGCTGGACAACCTGTCATATTGTCGATTAATTTTGCAACTTCTTCCTTTTTCAATGAATAGTTTTTTGAATTATGTGACCTGACATAACTCATTTTGAATAATTGAATCGCGATTATACCCAAACTATAAATATCTGCTTTCGTGTCATAATCACTTCTCTCGCTCTCTCTTGAATCTTTCACTTCTGGAGCCATATCAGTTCCCGAGCCCTGAGTGTGTGATTGATCTTCGAGTTCATGAAAAATAGATAAACCAAAAGCAGCCAATTTAACAAATCGACCGTCAGTTCCATATGATATTAGAATTTTCGCGGGTTTCAAATCTCTATGAACTATTGGAGGATTTTGTGTATGCAAGTAATTTAGACTTTCGACTATTTCTTTGAATAATTCACTTGATATATAATAACTCAAAGAAGTCGTGATTTCTGACTCCTTTTGATTCAGCTCTTTATCCATTATTTCCATAATTTCTTTCAACGTTTTATAGCACAACTCCATTTTAATATGTAGTATAAGTGGTTTATAGGGATCGATAATAAGCGAAGCCACACTTGATGATTTAGAATTAGAAGAATAGAAGTTTAAATAATAGTTTTCCTCAATCCAAAAATCAAAACATTTGACCACATAATTACTGTTCATTTTAGCTAAAATTTTAGGCTCTCCACTCAGTTTCTCTTTATGATCAACACTTAAAGGGATTTTCTTGACCGCAAACATTTTGTTCTGATTCAAATAGTCACAGACTTTGAACACCACTCCAAAACGTCCCGAAGAAATTAATTTTATTTCATAGAAATTGCTCTTATATTTTAGGTTTTTTAATAGAGAGAAATTTTTGAGGCAAGTTTCTAATCCATTGATTGTTTTTAACGTAACTTGAAAAAAATCTACAAATATTTCATCAAATGATCTGAATTGTGTTTCTTTCGGTATACTTATGATATCGTGTTCTCCACATTTACCCCAAATATAATACAATCCATTCTCTGCAAGTGCTGCAGATATGCTGTAATGAGGATGTGATTTGATTTCAATGAACTTCTCTGAATGATTCAACTTTATTGGACACAATTGTTTTTCTCGGTTGGTTTTAAATCCCAATTGTGATTTATCATTCGAACCGAACACATAAATATCTCCCTCGTGTGATACCAATAAGCTGTGTCCTCGACCACAACTTATTCTTTTAATCTCAACTTCGATTTCAACACGTTTTGGTTTGTTTTCTATATTCATCCCATTTTTTAGACCTAATTGACCACTTTTATTATCACCCCAACTATAAACACATCCACTTTCTGTCAGTGCCATTGAATGTTCAAACCCACAACAAATAGCATTCACTTTTTCTCCATGGAATTCATTCACTTTGAAAGGCATTAAAACTTTATAACCATCACTTCCATTCCCAATTTGTCCCCTATCATTCCCACCCCATGCATACACTTCATTATTGATTGTCAAAACTAGTGTATGACTAGATCCACAACACATTTCAATAATGTTTTCACTCATTAAATACTTATTTAATTCTGGTTTAGAAATCTCACGATCTTTTCTTCTATTCCCTAAATATTTATTAATTCCCCAACAATATAGTTTTCCATCACTTGTGCGTGCGATGGTATGAAATTCACTGGTTTTGAAATCAATAATTTGTTTATTACTTAATTTGTCATTGATAGTAAACTCTTCAATACAATATTCGTGACCGAATCCTAGAGCTCCATTACGATTATAACCAAAACAATAAATTTTGTCTTCATTAGTTACTAAAATAACATTAAATTCAAAATTCCTAAAAATATATAAAAGTTTAATGTTTCTCTTGATTTCTTCATTTATTTTATTTAAAACTTTGATTTTCTCGAAAATAATAGGAAATTCCGACATCTTTTCATGTGTCTTATCTGTGTTGACATTTAGTTCTTTTTTTATCACAAGAGAAATTTATCAAATAAGATAAAAGAAATATTTTATTCATGGAATTAACTGAAAAACTACTAATATTTAAGGAAAAAAGTTATGTCTCTAACAACCATTTGATGATTGATATGGAGAAGAAAAATATAAAAATATGATGTTTTTCTTCTATTTATTGTTGGAATTTTACACTTAAAATAAACTTTGAATGAGTTTCGGTCTGTTTTCATTTTTATATCCTCTATTTTAACCCGAATGACAATAACTATTATTACTCCAACTATGAACGCATTCACTTTCTGTCAGTGCCATTGAATGCTTAAAATGACAAGAAATAGCTATCACTTTTTCCCAGCATCAATGTTAACTTTAGAAACTGGATCAGATTGTGGGTCATATTTGCCATTGAATAACTCAGCGATGAAAAAACTTGTACTATTTTTAAATGGTTCAAAAATAAGGGGTATTATCCTTTTAAAAATTCACTAAGTACAAGACTTAAGTATTCATTTCAATCATTGCTGTTCTGTCTATTTTATCAATAATTTTGATAATCGATAAAACACGGAACACTTGCAAGAGTGAGGTTTCAGTTCATAAAGTAATATACGATAGAAAAATGAGTGAATCACTCATTGAACGGAGTCTCCTCTTGCCTCCATTCCCTATACCCGCAAATGACTGAATCACAAGAAATTCGCTCAATTGTAAATAGAACTAAACCTAACTTAACTTAAATACTCACCAATTTTTAAAAATACATATAAAAATAAAAAAATAAAAAAAGGATTTTATAGTCACTATTTCCACGTAGAAAATCAAGTATTATTTTGATTATTATTCTATTTACCCACCGATACTTGAAGAAAATCAATAATAATGAATGCAATATATCATTTTCTCAAGATGTTTATTGATAATTATTAAAAGCTCTAATCGAAGGTAAAAAACGTATAAAAGAATGGATTTATACAATGATAAAACAATTACTTATAAAATAAACTAAATATCGACGTCAAACTCTGCCTTAATTTAAGCCTAAGTTTTATTATTTGGATCGAACTGCTTCCAATTGATTGTCCCTAAGTATGCAGCGAAAGAATCACCTATATTGGCGGCGAATATAAATGCACGCATCAGACAATCGGAGGAATTAGATTGCTGGCCGAATCCGATAAAAACCTACCAACCGCTAGCTTTTTCTTGAAATACTTGAGGTTGCCACTCGACAATCGTCCTTCCTCAAATGCAATCTCTTGTTTCAAAGAATTTTAGAGATACACTGAAAAGTTAAAAATCATTTATGTAATTGATTTCGTGAAAAGAAAACTTACATTCACGTTCACTAGGATTTCTTCCTTTACTTAGAAGGACAAAAATGTGCAGCAAATCCCCTAAACCATGCTTGCACTGTGCAAAATAAACTACAACACAGATCTCTTTTTCTGGTTGAGACGTGTCATTGGGCAAACCCGTGATCAGTTTCCGTATATGATCGACCTTTCTAAAACTCATAAATTTATGAACTTTCACTTTAAGCTGCTGCTCTACTTCATATTTATCCGACGATTTCGAATAGTTAGATCCACCCAAACTCGGACATATGGATACTGGACCGCTTAACTCAGAGACTCTGGCCAGAAACTCGAAAAAGTTGAATTTCCATCTCCTCCACCTCGAGGTCAGTCTTTTTATTACTAATGAAAAATAACCTTCTGCCAGCGGGCAGTTAATGATATCAAGATGACCGTTATCAACACCATCGTAGTCAGACCTTTCCCACAACAGATTTACACATCGATGGATCCTAACTATGGCCAGATTTACCTAGCTTACAAAGGCATCACCCTTGGCAATTTATCTACTAATCGGTCCTATGGATACAATGTGCGCGGTTACAAAATGTAGTTACAATTATAAAAAGTATCTATGAATGATTTCCAATATTTAAAACAACCTTTTACTATGAGGCTATCCATAAATCTCATTTGTTATAAAAATTACAAAAAAATTCATGAAACATAAAAGTCAAAAAAGGGTTTATTTCATTATTATTAAATCAATTATGTTAATAAGTTAACTACAATACCATTGACAATGTTCCCAAATTCGATGTAGAGTTATGCCGCACCTGCATGAATAAGATTAGGTACTTACACGAAAACATGAGGAATCCCCGTCACAGAGAGACGTATGAGATAAGGTAGGGATAATGTAATGCTTCCAAAAGTTTGCCACATTATGGACCCATACTCTCCACCTCTCCATCTCTGGATGTGAACAGATGTCCAAAGATTTATTGCACCTATTGAAACCAGTTTTTAATTTTTAGATTGACACAAAAAGAAAAATTCTTTTCCTTTTGTCAAATGTCCAACAATACTTATAGATGGAAATAATCGTTAATCAAGATTGAGACCCAACCTTATGTAACCTTGATTCTAACTTCTACCCAATACTTAAAAGTTACTCCTTTAGTAACGACCCCAACCACTCAACGCCGAAAATCAAAAACCGAAAAACTATTTTAAAAGATCATGTTTTACCTAAAAATATCTCTCTTAATTTTGTCTTAAAAACCCGTAAACTCAAACTTGTGCTTACCCTTATTTAAATTATTTTGTGTTGAGTCAAACGACTATCAAACTCAATTTCTAAGTTTGTATTTAACCAATAAACATATTTAGTCCGATTGTGCTTCATTTCACTTCGACACCTACTCAAGAATTCTATAGTCTTTACAATATTATAGATTTAGTTCAATCTAGTTTATCATATTCTGTAATGATTTATATAATATTTTACAAAACTATGACTTACAAGACAGATATTGAAACAAAATTTTGTTTAAGCAAACTTTTTATTAAATTACTAATCAAATATTTTAGATTTTGTGACAAGTTCCATTTTAACATTTTTAGGGCTCAAACTTGTTCTTCTCTTACTTATTTATGAAAATTTTAGGGATAACTATTTTCAAGGTTGGGACTGAAGATGACTACAGATCAGTCATATCTGTATCGAAATGCTCTAAAACAGATACTATTTCATCAAATAAATCCTTGTCTATTGAATATTTATGAATTTCATTACGCTTCTTTAATATATTCAAAACGTCGCCATATTCTAATTGTACAGATTTGGACATGATTGTATAGTGTATTCCATCGGGTATCTACTATTGGTTTTAAACTATGATCTAAATTTTGACGCAAACCTGTATATTTGAAATGACTAACGATACTTTTAACTTTATCTACAAAATCATGAAAATCAGAACTGTATTTTTCACTCTTTAAATTAAATAAGTCATTGACACCTGATTGAATCGCTAAATTAATGCAATAGCAGATACATGGTATGCGATTATCTCTGGAAGCAGCGAACAAATTGCTAGCATTATCACTAACTACCAAAAACTTTTTCTCACTAATTTTGAGGTCATTTAGTTTTTCATTAAACCATACTTTGATATTTTCTGCAGTTTTCTTTACAAAGTCAAATTCTCCACAATATTCGTGATTTTCAATTATAATTTGTATCAACGAAATACACAGTCAAACTAATGTAATATATTTTTCTATGCTGTTCTTTACAGAAATCTAATGTGAGTCCCAAACCATGAGCATTGTGTTAATTTTCATTTATAGTTGAAATGCATTCATCAAATTTTTTTTGGGAGAATAATATTCATTAATTTTTTTCTACTGCATAAAATATCATTTATATCAACTATTATGTGATTAGTACCGATTTCAATGCATTTTTGTAATAGATCTCTGAAAGACTTTTCATCAATCCTTTGAAATGCTAACGTCAGAATGAACACAAGTGTACTAACTTGTAAATCATATTTGATGTTTTCAGGCACAATATCTCTTCTATTAGTTTCGGTGCAGAATTTAGTGATGAGTTAAGTTTCTTCTAGAGTTTTTAGTTTACTTTTTTTAGGACGATTGTGCCTTTTCAAAGTTAATGTGCCTGTTTTATGGCCATAATGTACATAACATGCAATACATAACTTACAAGAGACGATATTCTTGACAATAAATTTTATTTTCGATTCAATATTGATATTAAAAGATTTAATGTCAGTTTCATCCAATCATAAAACTAAAACTTTACCGAAATCTTGCCAAACAGTGCTTTATCCCCTAAAGTTGATATTTTGAACGATAGCTTTATTTTGTTTGATCAAAAATGTACTTGTTTTGTTGATAATTCAATTTCTTCGAGTTTTCTCTTATCTATTATTTCATGCTCTTCGTCATCACTATTGTTTATTTTCAAACTATCACTTTTTCAGACATATTTTCAAACGATTTTTAATTTTTCACAAATATTTATTTAATTTTGAATATTATTATAGAGTATTACTTGAAAATCAAAGGATTTAGTTTAATAACAGTATTAAATATATATATTTTAAACACAGTTACAGATTGTTTTCAATAGCATTTATTTATATTAATTAAATATTTCTTAAAATTCCTATTTAAAATTTAGTTATTTATACATTAATTTTAAATATAATGCAATGCATTGTTGCTTAAAACTGAAAGCAATCCGTAATTCAATGCTTGAAATCATTACTCAGAAACATGAATCATTTTCAGTGAAGAAATTTGTTTATTTAAAGTTGAGTTTAGAATTACATCAAATAGAAAACGGGTCATTACGGGTTACCCGCAAATATGAGACTCTGTACCGCCCCGGGCCGCGAACCGCTTAATTTTCTATTTTATGACCCGCCCCGGACCGTGGACCGCAGTATACCAACCCGGATCGCTCCGCCAGCCGCGACCTTAAAAAATCTTGACCCGCCCGGGAACATCTTGCGGGTTACCTGCAAAAAAAGGTAATCCGCACACTTTTATTGTTAATTGCGCATATCTATAAATAATTTCAAATTTAATTTGAATTTTCCCTTAAATGAAATGTGAATTGAAATAATGGGTTTTCTTTATTGCCTTTTTATAGACCCAGTAAGGAACCTAATGGAAGGGGTATAGGCCCACGAATGGGACACTATACAAAATGTGTCTACTGTCATTATCCGACAATATCTAGTGGAAAGCTTGGAATGATCTAATTTTTCATTGTAATTGAACTTTAATTAATCTTAATTTTTCAATTATTGCATAATTTAAGGTTCAATTGAATAAAAAAATTGAGAAATTAGGACATAACTTCAACATAAAAGCATTATTCAAAACATAAAAGAACAATTTTCGAGAATAAAAGCATACATTTTTAGTATAAAAAAATGTATATTTTTGCTAAATGCGAAAGCATAATAATTCATATCTAATTATCATAAAAAATTTATTGTCATAGAAACTTTTATCAATTTAATTACAGTTCAAATAAAGTATTTAGCGTTTCATAATATATAATTAATGATGTAGTAATATAATCAGGAGTTCAAAAAAATCTTAGACTATTTTCTGGGACATTTCGATGCCAAAGATTTATTCTATCTTTTGTTAAGGAATAAGTGTTCAATTTCGGTAATGTACCGTCCATCCAGATAGGATTAGCAACGTTAAATATTATTTACGAATTTAGATCTATCGATTGACACCTATGACGTGGAAGCTACCATTAGGGTGGCCACATGTCCTGATTTGTGCAGGATAGTCCCCTAAATGTGTTCTAGTGTCCTGCATCTGGCACAGGTGCCAGGCAGGACGCATTTGTCCTACATTTCAATGTTAAGATATTTGAAATTATACTTTTGAAGAAATAGTTTTCGATAACTTATTTCAAAGAAATATAAGTAAATGAAAAATAGACAAATGAACGGGACAAAATGGACGTTATTCTAGTTTAAGTAGAATTTAATTTTTCAATGTCTAGTTCTGAATTCCATGATTTTATCAAAAATAATATTGTATTACTCAAAGTTACGAAATCAGACAAAAAATATAAGTTTAGACACAATAAATAGAAAATAAATGATTTTCCCTGAATAAATTTATTATCATTTATATTAATTAAAGGAGGATGCCAGAATTCGTCTAACTTGATCCACAGCGAATGAGAGTGCCGTTGTAACCGGACTGATGAGTAGAGTTTAAATATACCACTCTTTTTGACCGAAGTGACAGGGGTCAAGAGTTATGACACCTTTTGTGTTTCGACAAAAAAGTGACTTTTTATAGTAAAAATGGGTATCAAAGAACTCGTCATGAAGGGTAGGTTGTGAATATATATAAAAGAAAGTAATAAAAATAAAATGTAGAAGGTAGGGCCAGCCAGACAGTACGCCCCTGCTGCGAAAGAGATTTACCACAGCCAGCGCAGTAATCTCTTCGGCCTTCATCGATAGCCATACTCCCTGAAGCCCTGATAGCAAACTCCAAACGGAAGGGAGACTGTAGCACACTTGTCACTGGAACTCCTCTATCATTTTTTAGTCCCTCATTCATGGGAAAAATATGTGGTCACACTAGCTACCAAGTGGATCTTACTAATTTCCCTTTTTAACAATGTGAAAACCCACAATTTTCTCTCATATTTTGGCACAAATAAAGTGTTACACTATTATTTTTACAATAATAATTATATATAAAAAACTTTCTATTTTCTCACTCAAAATGATTTCATACAAATAGAAAAATATGTAATTCTTTTTGTGAAATTGAAGTACAAATCAAATTGGAGTAATAAAACTAATTTCCATATAATTAAGAAAACTTGTATTAACATTCAGTGGGAATTTAATTATTTTAATTGCATTCAATTGTAGTAAACATTAAGTCAATTCAATAATTCATTGATTTTAATTTATGTCAATTTTTTGTGAATCAATAAATAATTATTTATCGCTATTAATTGAGTGCAATAATGAAGCTTGAATCCCATAATAACTATTTTAATCAATTTGGAACAATATTTTTAGGTTTACATTATTTTCGAAATAATATTTACTATTATAATAGTGTTTCAATACGTCATTTTAAAATTTAAATAAAATATCTTTCTTAATATTTTCAAAAGAGGATTAAAATATTTATTATACATATACTTTGGTTAAATATAATTGAGTCATTAATATATTATAAATTCACCCAAAATGACTCCATAATTTATTGAAAGTCAGATAATTTTCTCCAAAATAAATTATCTGATCTACTGATCTTCTAGAAGTAACTAATCCTTCCCATTAACGCCAATGGATCTCTTTTTACGCTTATCTGCAATTTTATATGTATTCGTTAAAAGTGTGAGAACTTTGTATCTGATTTTATATTTAAAAATTTTTCTCAAAATGAATGCTCAATTTTTAATATTGAATCAAATATCTATTTTCTTCATAACTAATCAAACATGTGTTATTGAAATAATGTTGAATTATTATAAGAATATATGTGGGGTTGCATAGAACTCTCTCACTTCGCGAAAGAAGTCAAAACTTTTGACCCAATTTATGATTTTAATGTGTGAAACTCCCACTACTTTAAAATAAAGAACTTTTGATTCATTACGCAAAATGAAAGAAAGAAATTATAATAATGTAAAGATCTTTCAAACGAAAGTCAAATATTAGTTATTAAAAATTTTAACATTAAAGTTTGTAAAGTATTAAATGAATGATTAAATTAAGTATATCTCAAATGAATAGATTAAGGTATAAGGAATCTTCTTTAGTTTCATTTACGACCCGACCTAGACTTAAACTTTGCATAATTATTTTGATTAATTTATATTGAAATTTTAATTTAGGATTAGTTAGGAATGTAAATTATTTTGAACTCCTATAATACAAATACTCACTTTCATCAGTTTTAACTATGATTGGAAGATTCATTCACGATTAATAAGTTTGAAATGTGGAAAAGAATAATATTATATAAAATTTATTTTAAAATTCTAATTTATAAATACTTACTTAAACCTGAATTTAGGAGATTCATTCACGATTGAATGGAGTTTGAAAAAAGAAAGATAAAAACATAGTGTTTAATATATCTAAAAACTCTATTTAGTAAATACTTACGACCTACAGATGGAATATTCATTCACGATTGATTGGAATTTGAAATGAGTAAAATAAAAATACTATATGTTTTGCAAAGCCTTACCAACTATAGATGGAATATTCATTCACGATTAATTGGAGTTTAAAATGAGAAAAATTAAAATATAATATGTAATTTATCTAAAAACTATGTTTTGTAAATACTTACAAACTATAGATGGGATATTCATACACGATCGATTAGAGTTTGAAATGAGTAAAACGAAAACATTCCAATTAATTTATTTAAATACTCTGTTGTGCAAATACTTACTTTCTACAGATGAGATATTCATTTACGGATGATTGGAG
>JAQFZT010000068.1:0-47153 GCA_034696325.1 Camisiidae sp. | reverse complement strand
GAATACGAAACTAATGTCTTTAATTATTATAGTTCCCAAAAGCTCGTCCTTGAATTGCTTATTGAGGAAGATCTATCCGACAGTAAATCAAGTTATATAAAAAAATAACTAATAATTTCAGTCCAAATTAAATCGATTAAATCACAAGTTATTAAACTGTACTAAAAAAGCTTTCTAGAAAAGCATTCAAATCTTCTTAAACTTTTTCAAATTTTTATTCTAATCATGAAGTGATTATGATTTGTGGAAATTTTGATTTTCAATGCAAGTGATTTAAATCCCAATTTTCAAGTATTTCATTCGTCATAATAATCATCACTTTTGAAAATAACAGATTTTCACTGAGACAATCCTTCGCCAGAGTTGTAACACAGCTTTATATGTCCTTCGCTTATTTGACAGTCAGAAATTTTTATTAGAATTTTTTTTAATGTGATGTTAGTTTTCGCCACATTTCATTTGAATGATATTTCGATTCGCTGACTGTATAATGAAAATTTGGTTTACGTGTAAAATAGGTTACTACCGATTAAGTTATACTGGAAATCAACACTTTTCCGGAAAATTTACATGCACTCAATATATATTTTTATCTATTTAAATATGTTTTATAAATAAAACTTGCTTTCTATGCAAATTTAAATCAAAAGTTTTGTTGAATGGCTTTATTTAAGTAAAATTTTGAAATATTTTTAAAAATTTTAGTGAGTTATCATAATTGATCTGTTATCAGCATCATATATTTCAAAGCTTATTCCATATATATTAGTTTGAAAGCCTTGATCTGTTAAATATACAGGATGAATAATGTATTTGTAAATGTTACAGTACTTCATAATGGCGTTCTAGTTCAAAAATTTAATTATTTATTAATTTGAAGAAAAACAAGAATTTTAATTATTAAGAAGAAAAAAATTAAATATTGTTTAATTTATTAATTTTTAAAGGAGAAACTAATTTTGGACCCCATTTGAATTCATTTATAAATATCAATTGAAAATATGTTTTAATTTAAAAGCTAACAAATTTTCAAAAATATGCTCCAAAGACAAAAAATTCTAATTAGACATTAAAGGAAATTTGAGTCAATAATTAAGAGTAAGAATTGTTAGGAATGAAGTGAAGCTATGATTACATTCTGTTTAAAGATGTAAATCACAAAAATGATGCCATAAATTGTGAGATTAGTTAATGTGTAAGGTCTTAGAAGTTAAGCTCAAGTTTGGGCTGTAGAAGAAAATAAATCAATTCTATACTTTTGAAATTGAAAAATAAAAGCGAAATAACTTATTTGCAGTTCAAAATTTTAATGAAGAAGTATTTACTGACAATCATAATACAAAATTTACGGTTTTCAGTATTAATTTGAATTGTATTTAAATGTAAAATTCATTAACGTTTTGAATTCAATTGACTTTTGTTTAAAGACATATAAGTACTAGTATTGGGATAATACAGATTCAATGTCTATTTAAGTAAACTTATATTTTAGATCAATTGTAATATTTTGAATTTTTATTGTACTTTTCGATATTTAATATATCTTTATTACCTTTTCAGTATTCAGAAAAGCAAACACAGCAAACATTAATGAATGCAATATTTTGTTTACACAGAAGGAAAGTATGTTAGTATGTTATACATACTTGTATGTTGTAAAAGTCAATTATGCAATCAATGATTGAACGTCATTAATTTGAAATTATATGATTAGCTTCATTGTAATTGAGAATCAAAACAGAAAAACACATGCACTTTATCGTTCTTTGTGTTATCTTTTTGTACTCCTGAGTACGAGTTTAGTACAAGTTAAGTTCAGTTTCAGTCACGGCCGTAACCAGCTATGGGGCTACGAGAGCTCAAGCCCACAGAGATTTTCAAATAATTTAGTTTCGGAGTGTAAAATTGAGAATAGGTTTAAGTTTTAGCCCCACCAGACATCCAATCATATTTAGTCGCCAAAAAATATTTAGCCCCTCTCAGACCAAAAATCATGGTTTCGACACTGCTTTCAGTTCACCTAAAACTTAATTTCAGTGCAGAAAGTGAAGAATTTTTATCTTATCAAACATCCAATTTATACACTTATGCTCTATTTTTTTTATCACAGTGTCAAATAAGACAACTCAGAATCAGTGAAATTAAAATCATACCTGTATTCAGCAGTCAAAACTAATTTAGTTAGAAGAACCATAAAAGCATTTGCAGGACCTAATGTCGGCCGCACAAATAAATGATAACTTGGAAAACTAACTTGGGATCTATTATGTTATTCATTTATTTTGGATTTTGAGGAGACTTAATGTTTTCTAAACTTTTTCTTCTAAAGAATGGCCATTTCAGCTCTGTTCATACGGGGTTTTAGCAAATCAAGTCTTATTTAGTTTATTTTTCAACAATTTCAACAAGATAAAATTTAATGTTTTAATATGATGAATTATTTTAACAGTTAGTAAACCCTAAAAATCGTGTAAAATATCAATAATTTATTAATAAATTCATGTATCAATTATAAGTATCTTTATTATTAGTGAAAAATTAATTAATTATAAGTAGATCTTAAAATTTGTCGAACGTTTTCGATCTACACTGAGGTCATCTTCAGGGCATCGATTTTATAACAAAAATAACTTCAAATGAAGGTTTAAACGTATGAACTTTTAATTGTTGTTGACTTGAACAGCGCGTGTTCTGTTCTCATAATTAATTCTTGTATTCTTGTAAAACTTTTTAAAGTGTTTATGCCATACATAAGGCAAGAGTTGACCAGTATTTCAATTCATTAAATTATTAATCTCTAAAACTTCAATAGTAATCGATTTGGGTTTTCCGTAAGAACTCATTTTGAACTCTTTTAATAATTTTGGTATTTTTGCAATCAATAATTTATGTTTGCAAACATCTCTTGCAGATTTAACTGAGAGTTCCATAATTATCAACAGATTTCAATTATACTATAAATTTAATTTATGAGTTGATTTGATTTCAGTTTTCATTCCACTAAATTTTGAAAATATGATTCATAACCAAAATGATTGCTAAATACAAATTGAAAATTGAATTAATTAAATTTGACATTTAATTGGTTGATCACTCAAGTTTGATAAAGCATATCATTCTCTCGATGCATGTCATTATTAATCTATAGTTTGATATGAATTGATAACATTTGATCTTAAATAGAAAGAGAATGAGAGAAAGAGATATGTAAATACATGACTGAGTCGAAAGTTTATCCTATTATATCAATTTAAAGTACTTCATCGTTGAAACATAAAGTAGATTATATGGTTGACTATAGAAAAAGAGATAAATTATTAATTTCCTAGTCCTGAAAGAATCCACAAGACATCATTAGGAATATGCTTTCCTGAACAGTACCCAAATAGTTGCCGCTTCATTAATGTGCACTCAAATACACAGAGAGCACATTAATGCACTCAAATGTCACTTATTGTACTGTAATGTCAATTTCATTTGCTTTCTATTCATCTCAAAAGTACGCTTTACAATTGTATTGTACTTCAGTTTATATATTCGTTGGCTTTATATTTTTTCATTTTTCTGATTATAGCATTGTTAGTCACAGTCAATAAATTGTCGCTCTGTCACTACCACATAAAATACATATTTTCTTCAGTAACTTTACAGACAGTTAAATCCATATATGAACCAAAGTTTGATAATTTGCCAAATTATTAAAAAAGTCATGAATCGAAAAATGATAGACACTGATTGCTGTCTGATTGCTCAAAGAGATTTTTAGGTTCAACATCACTAATAAGGTGTCGCTAATATGTCACGAAATCAAATGAATAAGAACTTCAAACCCTGCATTACTTCAATTTTCAGTTCGTCTATTCAATTAACAACTTCTTTGCATAAATCAAGTTCTAATAAAAGTTCGGAGAAAAGGAGAATTCATTTAATTTGATACAACTTTTTCGTTTGAAACTTTCAATCCATTAAAAATCTAAAGAATAAGATAACTTCTACACCGAATGTAAAGTTGCATAATCTTATTATTTCTATTCTCTGACTAATAATAAGACTATTATTAGACTTAATCAGATCTCGTTTTGAGGAATTGGTGTAAAAATTACTGTTAATTTTATTAAAGTAATGTAATTGAATAATACATTAGTTAACTCAATACTAATATGTAAAAATTATTCCCTAAGAGGGTCTAATCCATGAGTTAATTTAAATTTACATTAAAATAATTTATTTCTGTCACTCAAACTAATCAATAGTGATATAGTCTTGTTAAATATATTCCTTCTTAATTAATAACCCTTTCTTTATATTCATTAACTTTTTGATTCATTGAACCGTAAATAAAAGCCCCGCCCAATCAAATCTAATGAAAGATTAATTACATTAGCACTACTCTAAATGCCAGTCTTTACATACATACACATCAAACCAATGAATGAATCTGTAAATGTGGTCGAGAGGAGACTCACAGAATGATTGACATTTCATTGTTTCTATTCATTTAAGGCAATACTTATTGACCGATAGTATAGTACAGTACTATTTTGCTAAACATCAGTCCGTAACAAGACTTTTAGTGAGGCATACATTTGACTCTTTGTATGCATTTCATTATAAAGAGACCTGAAATGAAGTCACGAAAGTATTTCTAATTCATTGGTAGTCAGCAATCATATAAGAATAGGAGTGTCTGTAGTCTCGTTCTCTCATTTCCATAATTGACAAGTTATTCCTATTGATGTTATAAATAATAAAACTCACTAAACAAATAAAGAATAAATCATGCAATAAATATAATTAAGTAATTTGCTATAACTCTATATCTCTAACTCTATATTATATCATGCTTTTTATCAGTCAAAAGGTTCTGAAGTATTTGGCTCTTATAGATGTAATTTACAATCGAAAGCTTATATGAGTGCTTATGACATGCTATTCTGCTTATCTATTCGTTACTTTCACATTAATTTGCCATTTGATAAACGAGTTTTTGTTTATTCATATGATTGAGCCTTTTTAGCGATAAACTATCTCTTCAGTTACAAAATATGTTAAAAACAAGTTAAGTTAAAAACAAAAATCCTACGAATCCATAAAACTTTCAAAATCAATTCATACAGAAGAAAGTTTATGGACCCTTAAATGGGTATAAAAAATTATATTTTCATGCAAATATTCTAACCCAATCTCATTTGTATAACCCAATCACCAGAGAGTTTGAACGAATTTTCCAACAAATTTAATGCACATATAAAAGTCATACACATTTCCGTTCATGTTATTTGAAATTTAAGAAGGAGTTGCATTTGACTAGAATATTATTTTCAGGGAAGAACTTCTGCGATACAGAGTATGTATATATCATTTGCAATATAACTTTAATGTAAAACAAAGTAATATTAATGGTTTTATTTATTGTTTGAGTATAAATTTGAATTCCATAAATCATAGAGTTATGTTTCCTTTCGCCTAAACTTTTAATCCATTAAATAAAAAACTAATTATTACTCCATATTTTGCAAACTTGACTTATAAAATGATTACATATGCAGCCATTTATTCATATTTTTTTAAATGTCAGCTACTGTTACACCACATTTTCATCTGTGTGCTTAACATGTATTCTCATTACATCAGTGACCAAAATAGGCGGATTAAATGATCATTAGTTTTTATGACCTCTGAAAGTCGCTTATGGATAAAGCTAATGAAAGTGTCAGTTCATTAACACACACCAAATTATTTATAATGTTTAACGAACCAGACATTGCCTGTAATAAGTTGCTATTAGACCTCAATTTTGTGTCAATTTTTTATGTAAATAATTCTAATGATTATTATTATGTAAATTCACTGTCATTTTCAAAAAGTGGATATTTTTGCGATAAAACTAGTAATAACACATTTTAATAAAAAAAACATTTATTATTTTTAAGTTTAAATGACTAGTTATAGGCATTTTTTGAAGTGTTGGTATATTTTTAAAAGAAATTTTTCTGAAATTTGATCAAAAGTGTAACTTTTTTGTTTTGTTTTTTGAAATAAGCCTAACAATAAAAACTTCGATTTTAAAAAAGTGTTTGGTCAACCTTTGATTTTTAACCTCCAGTTTCCTCCTGAATGAGATATAGCTACCCTGTCTGGTTGGGAGCACCATATTTCGCCCACTCACGATTCGCCCGCACCCTGTTTTCAATCCCCTCAATAACTAATTCTCAAAAAATTTATCCCATTTTTAAACTCAAAAGTAAACTAAAACCAAAGAAAACTTATTTTAACTGAAGTATAATTATTTGAAATGATAATCTCATTTTAAAAGTTAAGTTAACACAGCCGGAAAACCCGAAAGGTTTTCTTTGCGATCGACCGGTTAGATGGACGTTAGGACGTATAACTTAAATACAATTAATAATTTTATTATGTTATATGAAATAAGTTATCTTTGGTTTTAGTTTACTTTTGAGTTTGAAAATGGGATAATTTTTTTGGGAATTAGTTATTGAGGAGATTGAAAACAGGGTGTGGGCGAATCGTGCGCGGACGAAATAAAGAGTAGCCGTCTGGTTTACACTAATCTTTTCTTTAGGTTGAGTTTTCCAGTTTGCTTTGATGAGATCGGACCCACTTTAACTAGTCATATTGTTATCAAATAATATATGTAAAAAATTTGATTTATTCAGGTGAAGTCATTGCAGAGATAATTTTGTAGAAAATACATAATATAATCTTCATTAGAAAGAATATATACACAAAGGTTTTTAAAATATTCAGAAATAACTCTTACTCTTTTCCCTGAATAAGTTTTAAATTCCTCTGAAGATTCATTGATGTTTTATTAATTGAAAATAACTTTAATTATATCCTTTTTTAGCTTCCGCTTTGAGACAATTGTCAACTTTAAAAAGATAAGTAGTTAATGGCTAGAGTTATTGATACTCTACAAAACTTGGAAAATAAATACTAATAAAATACCTTGAATTAAATGGTTTGCGAGAAGAATGTATTTACTGAGTTACTGATATCAATTGAGCACATTCTTCTTGAAAGCATTTAATTAACATTCTTCTTTTCAATCATGAATTTTCAATTCAAAGGTAAAATATAAAAGAAAATTAATGATAGATAAGTAAAAGAGACATTTATTTGAAATATACCTAAAAGTTGTTTCATTGACGGCACCGCATCTTTAGCTTACACATTGATCTTTGGCAATCAGACAAAGCGATTATGAGAGAGCCATTGAATCAAGAAAAATGTAGCACATTTATGGCTGCCTTTTTGGATCATTGTTCCTCATTTGGTCACGGGTTGTAAATCTCCCTGCATTTTGTATTGCTTTCTACCAAATACCACGTTATAATAGTATTTATTCAATTGCTTTTCTAATGGCTATATATTGTGAGTAATGGTTAACAAATATATTGGAAGTAAATGCAGTTTATTCATAGAGCAAAAAATGAAATGGAAACCTCTTCATTAAGTGCTATAGAGTTGAATAGAAATCAGTAAAATTTGATAAATGTCGTAATAAATCAGAATAGCATCAGTCTATCATATAATCTTACAATAAACTAATGCTCTCATTCAAGGTTTATAAAAAATACAATTTCAATAACTCACTATACAGTACATGAGAAAAATGATTTCTCTTACATTAAAAAACTTTAAAGTATCTTATTATCAAATTATATATCTTTTTTGATTCATTTCGATATGATATTAATCAAGAGCCATTAAAATTGTATGACAAGACCACCTTTTGACAAATAAAAATTGAAGATACATTTTTTGTTTTGTTGAAAGTATCTCTTGAGCATTAGCGCAACCATTTATCAATGCGATTTAAAATGTCATACATAAAAGGGGGTTTGTTAGAATCCCTGTAGCTCTTTCACAATTTCAAAGTGAGACCAATTTATTATTGAAGTTATACAAGTTTTTTTGTCTTTTATCATACACAAAAACCAGTGACACATTTATATCTTACATGTAATGAATAGAATTTGCCTCCAGATATCCCTGTATTCAAAAAGTTATCTCAAAGTAATCGAGTATAGATTCAAATTTTAAATTCTGAATATCTATATATAATATTCTGACAAGTCTTATTTCACTGTCAAGTTTTTTAAAATTTTAAAGCAAACGCTCCATAATATTATTCATAAATTCATTAATTTTATCAATTTCCATCTTAAGATACATGAAAGAAGAAAAATACGTTTTCATTTTCAAACTTATAAGTGTCAGAATATTATTAGTGGTAGTATTAATACAATTCTAGTTTATTAGGAAAAATTTTAAATCAATTTCAAAGAATTTGAATATAACAAAAAAATTATCACAGCATTCAATTGTTTGTTTAAACTTTGCTTTCAAAATAATAGACAACAATTAATAGCATTATGTTATTTATTTTTGTATTCTTTGAGTAAATTTAGTGTTAATAGTTTTGAATACCGTAACGAATTTTTGATTTAAGGCTTGCGATCAGACTTATTTCAATTTGAAAGTCTACAACTTGACTAATATGGGAAAATGGAACCAAATTTTAGATTCTTGAAAAGTCTGGCTCTAATGCATAACTACTGCATAACTATTACTAGTGCACAGCATTTAGTGAAATAAAGAGAAGTGACTTCCGTTACTAAATCATATGCATATAGGGGTAGATCCAATTTGCAGAGTTTGTGAGATAAATCACGTTTTAATTCAATGAATTATTCTGATTTCGCCAATGGATAGCTATGTTAAGAATGACGTAACACTAGACTTCCGATAAAGTGTCAAAAACTTAAAAATTGATGACTTTAAAACTTGCACTACAAATAATATTATTCAAAAGAGTGTTATTTTAAATATTCGTTGAATGTGAAAAACGAGATCTCTTTCCTGTTCAAATGGATCATTAGTTTCAGTATAAAATGACTTTTTAACATAAAATTGCAAATTTTGATAACCTGTTAGTAGTGCTTTTTGTGCATAAGCTCATTTTGCATGAGTTCGAGCTTGAGCTTAATTTATGGTGAGCATGCTCGAGCATGGAGCCTGAAGCACTGAGCTTGATTTTAAGCTTATAGTAAGAAAATTAAACCACAATTTCATTCATAACTTTCATTTCGCTATTCAAAAAGATTATTCGTTTGATTACAAATGAAGGTTTAAAGAAGTTTTAAGTTTAGAAATTTTTCTCAATCCCCATATATTGCAAATACTTAGCATATATTTTTGCTCAGAAGCTCACAGCTGAGAGCTGAGCTAATATAGAACTCTTTGAGCCTTAGCTTGAGTTTAGCTCAAGTTCTGTCATAACTTATACTCTTCACTACTGTTTAGTTTAGTTTAGAACTCATTAGTAAATAGCAAAGATATCAAACAAAATCAAGCAAACCTTTGTTAATCATATTTAACGTGAAGTTATTCGTGATGTTTTCTCTTCTCTAAATGCATTTTATCAATATAATTGTCGGTATTATTGTAGTAGAAAACTGAAACATTTCCTTTATATGTATTTGACATGTTATTTCATTATACTTTTAAGCCATATATTGTTAAGAATATGCACTTTCTATGCAATGTCACAAAATGTAAATCAATAATAGCCTCATATTCTCAATGGTAGCATAAGTTACCTCATATGACTTGTGAGTGCATGCATTTCCCCTTTTATGAATAAAGCTTTTATTTACTTGAAAAGCTCTTTCATGAAATTCAAATGTAATTTTATTCCTTTTTTAAAAATTCTAATAAAAATTTTATTTCATTTTCCACTACTCTGTCATATTTGAATTAATGATTGAATAGTTATACAAAATATTAAGCAAAAATAATTAAGACAAATATCTTTGTCACTAATACTGTTTAAATTTAAGAATTTACACATTCACTCAATGAATATACACTTTTATATTAAATTAAACTTTTAAATGAAAATTAGATTTATTACTGGAATAAGAAAAGAGAAAAATGATTGATTTTTGGGGAAAATAGTTCAAAATGTTTAAATTTGATACTTTGGTTTTAATCGAATTTTTTAAAGTTCATATTCATGTCAGAAACATTGAAGTTTGATTCTAATCGAAAATGGAGTACTTTTTGGAGAAGATTTGAAAATGTCAACTCATTCTGTTTGACTTCATGGCTATCATAAGTATTGTATTGTAAATTATAGTTTGATTAGATAAATATTTAAAAATGTTCAATCAATAGTGAATAATTTTTTTTCACTAAATTTAATTTGTTGTGAGCCTTTCCACACAGATTGTAATTAACATATGAATCACTATTTTGCCCTTTTTGTGAGACACAAAATAAAAAAGCCATTTATGCAACTGTGTTACAGATTGCAATCTTTAGTTACGTGAACAATGCATGTGTCTGATTGACAGCGACGTAAGGCTTTTTAATGTAGCGTTCAGTAGTTATGAAGTATACTCTCTTTTCTATGAAGAGTAGGCTTATATGCACTATAAGGTTATGAAAGATATGGTTAGCTTTTCATTCAGCAAAAGTAACATTGAGAGTATGCTTTCTGACAATAAGATTATTTAACAAGTAATTTAACCCAACTTTCATTTTGCAACTTTTAGATCTTCTGTGATGAAAATTTTCTCGATTTTTCCTGCCTGAATGAAAGTGAATGAAAAAGATAAATGCATAAAAACAAATATATCTCAACTTTTAACAATCCTTTATTATTATACAAACTTGAATTGAATTTTGGTGGATATATATAGGGTTATTAATAAAGCATAAAAAATTTGAGATCTTTTATCATCCAAAGTATTTTTGAATTGCTATTAATTTATGAAAAAAGCTGAAGAGTTGCATTTAAAGTGGAACAAAATGAATTATATTTTTTACAGTCATTTTTCTTCGTCATAGTCATAGTCAAAGTCATATTCATATTCAATGGTTTCCCCCATGTTTTTAATTCAAATTTAAAATGATATAGTGCTCTATTTTAGTACAATTATTTAATGCATTGTCGAAACCTGTATCTGACAAATGATTTTATTGGTTTAAACGGGGTTCAGTTCTCTCCGATTATATTAAGGAAATGCGAGACATCAACGCGTGCCATAAAACATAGTCATGAATAACGGCTCGAGACACAGGCACTCAATCATAATCATAACAAGCAAAAGCACACAAGCCTTTTTCATTTTCTTAATTAGATTTGATCATATCAACTATTATTTTTTGTTATACGATAAAGAGACCAAGCCTTCCACTACTCAAAAATTAATATTACTAAAGTGAGGAGAAGGTGGTAGGGCTCCAGTCTTTTTGCGGACACCCATAGCGTTACATCATTTGTTATCACTTATCAGAATCAAACGATGATATACACAAAGGCAATACAAGGCAATTACCAAAATAATAATTTTCATAAGCGCTAATGTTCTCTATTTTTTGGGTTAGATTTAGAGTAAGAGCTTTTAGAACTTGTAGTACAGTATTGTTACTCTTTGTACTAACTTTTAGAACAAGTAAAATCCAACTGCTTTTGGTCACAGTTGTGCAGTTCCTCCAACTCTGCCTAACCATACGAAGACTGATGTAATCAAGCATACAATGCGACTCATGGGTGCATAAAGGGTCTCATAAGAGAGAGACACAGAGTGAGGGGATTCCCTGTTTCACGCTTTTCTGATTGAAACTCAGTTACCAAAAGTGTTCACAAAATGTTTTCCAGTTATGGAATAAAATCATTGGAATAAATTAAAACATTCCATTTAATTAAGATATTAATGAAGCTGTTTTGATAAATGGAATAAATTATGGTATTCTCCAGTTTATTGGTGTGGATTCCAAGCACTAATTCAGTCTAAAATTTTGTGAATACTAAAAAACTTGCAATAAAATATTTTAAACAAATTACGCAATTCTTTACTCATGGGAATTATAAATACTTTATTAGTTTATTTTTAGCTTATTTATGTGCTCAGATCAAATTTAAGTTGCTAATTTGCTTACTATTGATATTACTATCAATAGTAAGCAAATTACCAACTTAGATTTGATACTTGAGTTACTTAAGTTACTATTGATAATAACACTCGAATAAAATTTATCAGCAAAATAATTGATAATTATAAGTATTTTTTATTTAGCATAATTTTCAGAACTTCAGAAAGGTTTCAGAATTATGTTCGATATTTTATAGATAAATCCTATAAATCAAAATTCTATGAGTAGACTTCGTTATAAAGCAAAACTCTTTGAGAAAATAAATAGTTTTTCAAAGACCTCAAATAACAATCGACTGATAAGATATAAAAAAAGTTAGATTTACAGTTAAAAATACATAATTTTATGAACTTATTCATAACAATAATTTATTCTCTAAAATGAATAATTTTTAAATATTTCAAAAAACTTGCACAGGTGAACATATTTAGTTCTGACTTAATTCTGAAACTGATAGTACAAAAATGATAACCAATATTACAACTTAATCAAAAGTGATCATCTGATACAAAGCACGAATCCTTAACGATTTGAAATAATTGAAAGATTCAAAGACTAATTTATTCAGTCATTGAAGATTTTCTAACTCAACAAACTGAAAACTTGGATCATCAAAATTAGTTTGATTATTGTATTCTTAAACATTGATGTTGGGCTCATTGACTGCAGAAATTGAAATAAATTATGAGACATGAAGACATTACTTCTCTGTAAGGCATCGCAAAATTCGCTTCATTTATCAATTTGTTTGAAAAAAATAATAATCTAAAACTGATATTTTTTGACAATAGAAATGACAATAAGTTTAGTTATTCTCTGTAACGAGAGTTTAATCAATCAAAAAATACAGTAAGACATACAATAGAAAAGAGAGTAAAAAAATTTTAAACATCGAAGAAAATTTGAATAATATATATCTCATACTTATGGAATGCTTATCATAAACAACATTAACTACGAAACCGAACTATGGAGTAAAGTTTTTCTGTAGTTGACACGAATGATTTATCTTTCTCAGCAGAAAAGCTATTTTATAACGTATGCCTTTAACGGAAGAGTGCTATACATATGTATGAACATTGATATGCAAAAAATAACTCATTTCGATACAATGCCCATCGGAATCGAACAATTCAATACAAAACAACATTTAATCTTGTGGTCTATAAAATTATATTTTAAAAATTGATGACAAGGCTTATGGGCGTTAAGCTTAAGTTGGAAGTAGAAAGAAGAGAAAATTCAAGGGTGAGACTCAAAGGTTATTTTTTCAGATCCTAGAAAATAATTGACAATAAACAGAGTTTCTATCTATTATGTCGAAAATCATAGGATCAAACAAAAGTTGAGTTCGGCCTAATGGCTCAGTTGACAAAGGCGTTGTCCACTACTATAACGGTTGTGTAAGCCTAAGCCTATAGTATAAAACCTAAGCAGGTGTAACTGATTTTAAACATAAAACAAAATGTTTGACTTACTTATTGTTTTAGATACCTCTAGTTTTAAGTCTAAATTCTCACAAAAAATTGAGAACTAATTGCTCAAGTCCCTTACAATCGATATATTCACCTCTCTGAGTTAAATTTATACACCTTCGTGCGGAGATATATAAAATAGTCACTGTCTAACTCAACAATTTTGCCATCAAACCAAAATCAACTCTATCCAAACCCACTCAATAATAAAATCATGCATAACGCTCGAGCGTTGGGTACTTCAATTTCCCTAAGCGAGGAGCATAAAAATTTAATACTTGAATATATTTTTAGAAGAAGTTCATCTTAAGCTAACTTACTTTCAAAACTTTTCTTTTATGCTACATCTGTTTCTTATCCCAAAGTTAGTAAAACCATAGCGTACAGTAAGAGAAAAAGTTACCGAAAACAACTGATGGAGTGTGTTGTCAGGATTGAGATCTTGTTTTCTATTACATGTAAGCTTATGTTCAATAGAAATTTTACAGGTCACAAAAAGACACTTTGTTTCAATACATGAAAGCCATGAAATATTTTGCATTTTTGTTTACATTTAAATTAAGGTGAGACTCACCTCTTTCTTCTAATTTAAATAATATTAAATATAATCAGATAAAAGAGGTGAGTCTCACCTTAATTTAAATGTAAACAAAAATGCAAAATATTTCATGACTCCAGTTGCTATCCAACTTTTATATTTCTTATGCTGTGCAACTTTTTATTGCAAAATTTCATTAACTTTTGAAAATAAAGATGAGAAGTTTTTTACGAAGAATGACAAATATATCAATGAAAAAAATAATGTATGCAAGTCAAAGAATCCATCAAATTTTCGTGTCCTCCATTCATGAACCAAATTACTATTAAACTTATTTAAGTGTTTGAATCCAATGGTAAGATTTCAGTGAAACCCTAAATGTTGATGTGAAATCTTATCATCCTTTTAAACAGATATTTATTATCAATAATTAATTAAAGTTCGAGCCATTACACTCTGGTTTTACCAATTTTTTTTTAATCAGAAACAGATATAAAATTAAAGAAAAACTTTGAAAATGAGTTAGTTTAAGGTGAATTTCTTAAAAAATTTCACTTGATATTATTATGTTGAAAGTTGAAAAAAATTAAAATGTTAGACTAAACTATAATTAAATTATTAGAGGAATCAGATTATTGAATCATCTGATTTTTATTTGTCCTAATTCTCAAGTACTAGAAATTGTTGAAAAAATGCTGATATAAAATGAATAAAAAGCAAGCACTTCAGGATATGAAATCCTCTTTTCTAGTATTATCATATAATAAATGGATATATAGAAAGTTTGCTTTTTCACAAGTATTTTTTAGATAAATTGGATGAATCGCTCGAGAGTTGATGTATTCAAAGCCCTATCAAATATATTTTTCAAAGCAAATTAGTTGCCTTTGAAGCCGCACTTTAATATAGTTATCCTGAAACTTATGAATTCTTTTATTCTATTGAGGAGGTCTTCTTTCATGGATTGAATGATATTGAACTTTTTGAAAAATACGATTACTGTTGAATCAACTATTTATTGTACCAATTTATTTGTTCAATTGTTTGCTTAAGACTACCGCATAAAGTATCTGTATATGCATTATTAAGTATCATTTGTAGAGTAATAGCATAAACATCGATCAAATCTTGTGTATTTCAACACCAGAATTTACTCGATTTGATCAATTCGATAGCAAAACATGTTCTTAAGTCAAGACTTACTGTAAGTCAGTTAAGTTGTCCTAAAAATAAAATTCACTCCTCTCTCATAGTGAAGAGAATTAAGAATTGCATAAAAGTTTTCAATTATTCAAAGAATTCACTTTCACTTCAAAACTTTATTTGAATAAAATTATGAATAATGACTCAAGTGGTAAGTTTGTGCAAAAAGCATAACTTCTTAATGAAATTTAGAGCATTAACTCACAAGTTTTAAATTATTAGAATAGTATTATATTATAATAGTTTTTGGAATCTTGAATAAAGTCTTAATTGTTTGAATTGTATTTTTCGCTTAATTGCGTACATAATTTTGCTTTGAATGAGAAAAATAGAGTAACTATTATTAGACTCATTGCAAATTCAGATGTGATGATGTAATTTTGTAATGCAATATATGTTAATTATCCTAAAAATATCTATATAAGAATGCAAATTACGATTTCAAATAAAACATTACAATTCTTGCGGGAATCGTGAGATGCGCTGTAATTCGACTTAATGTGAATTATTAGGAAGTACTTCACGCAACAGTTGACGCGAAATTATTGTTACATTAGTTTAACAATCATGAAAAATGATTGAAAAATGAGTGTGGATTGTAGTGCAGCTGAAAAAGTTAGTTTTTCTCTATTGCCAAACATAAAATTTGATGTGAATAGCAATGCGCTCCACATAAAAGGATTACAAGAACTAATTGCTTTCAGTCATTTATATTCTTTCTTTTAAAATTTATGACAATCATGAAAGGGTTGAGGGAAGCAGTTCTTTATGGTTTGTTAACTTTTATTTTAATGCTTCTAATGTCAAGCTGAGAGACTAAGAAAGCAAAAGCAAAGGGTGATGCGTGTGATGCATATGATGTATAATTCACATTCATATTGCATTCCCTAAACTTAATACAATTTTTTAGCGTCAAAGCGCACGACCAATAATTGGTGGATTGTATTTATATGGACTATAAAAAGAGAGTGAAAGACAGAAACGATAAAAATTGAAGTAAAGCCCATTCTAAATGAAAAGTCATAAAAAGACAATCTCGTTGGAGATGGACGAATGAGTAGCGGTCATAACTACAATTTATACAGTATAATCAAATTAGAAGGAAAGGAGGGCTTAGCCATCGATTGAGATTGAAGAACAAAATTACGATTACTTCAAGTGCAACATATACGGAACATATATCTAAATTGTACGTATGCAGCGATTGATTCCCCACTTTTTATGGCGTTATCTGTTCATTTTCATCTAAGCTCTGCACTTCTCTGCACTTTTTGCCATCCCATTCATTTGATATGACTACCAATTTTGCCCTATTTGCACAATTGTGTTGGGGGTTAACGAGACAAAACGATCACTTTTCCACAAAATACGATGACATTGAGAGCTTTCTCTCTGGGCATACATTGTGTTATTTCCCTCGAGTAGGACATAGCGCACTCCATAAATAAGTATTGCTGACTAAACGCTGACACTTCAATGTATGTAAGATAATGTACTGGTTTACATCACCGCTGGACGATCTCAACTTTCTCGCGACACATTTCCAATAAACTCAGTCAAAACCAATTGACCGATTTGTTACGCATTCAGTATTATTTAAATAAAAGTAAAAAATATTTTATTGCATTTCATATTTCTTGCTTAAGAGATGACACTAATATTGATTTGTAAAGGATTCAATTTCTACAAAATGCTATCTCATAACGAATCGGATTAAGTTTTGAGGGGTGAGAAGACTATGTTCAACACCTTTAGTTGTATTGTATTAGGATTTTTATTGATCATAATTTGAGAAATCTTTAAAGTCACAAATTTCGTACTCATGTCACGCATTTTTGTGATAAATTTTCATCTATTCGGTTCTCAAGCGATGGCTTTGCAAACAAAAACGAGCACAAGAAGTTGTGATGACTTTTATTCATCAGGATTACGAATGTTTCTATACATACATTTTGTATATCTATAAATAAAAGTTTTATAAAAGACACGCGTCATTGCAATGGTTGGCGTATGCAATCTTCACATAACTTACATGGAATGGCGAAAACTTATATTGTTATGTGATTTACAACATTAGTTTGGGAAGCAATGTATGGATATCCGGGTATACGAAAAATACAAGAACAAAAGTTTGGACGCTGGGAGTGAATGTATATAAAGCTCGGAGTAATCTCTGTATAGCTATAGCTAATAGATTTTGGGTTACGTTCAATAGGTCAGAGACAAGAAATGCGGTAATGTTGAAATGTCAGCTGAAATGAATGGGAAGCAATTGGACACGACTCAATCGGTAAATGGCCGTCATAATGGTCTACTGTCCATAACAGTGCAATTATGCAGAGATGACTCTTTACTCCTCGTCACTAATACAGTTGAAAGTTAGAAATGCTAGAAACTTAGGTTTAGGGCAGTAAATAAAGGGGGTTGAGATGGAGTAATGCAATAAACAGTTAACAGATACATGCGATTCAGCGGATGGCAATCCAAACACATTATATGAATGTGGCCGTTAAAATCAGTCATTTCAGTGTCAATCGCACTGAACTCCGTATTAACCAATGCAAAGAACATTAAGACCTTCTGACAATGATTATAATGGCCATATTTGAATATTTGCTCTCACTTTCTAATGGTAATAAGAGTATATTTTTGTGACTCATAAAGTGTTACTCTATTCTTTCACAAATGGCCATTAATAACGCAATAAAGAATAAATCACACATTCACTCACTGTGGCTTTTTCTCAATTTAATAACTACTATTGTAAAGTACTAGCAATTCTCTTTATATATTTTCATGTCCGATTTCACTTTATAAATAGCCCTCTGTATAGTATTAAACAATCATTTTATCAGATAAGTTAAGCATGAAATTCATTTAAATAATTCATCGCATAGTCCATAAAAATTTAATTTAGTAATTATTTAGTAAATGACATATTTAGACATAACACCTGTACTAAACATCCTTTTCAAATAGTAAATATATATGAATTATAAAACTTTGTCCGTAAACTTTTTTCATAACTTCAGTACAAACTTGAAGTCAGTATAACTCGAAGCTATTCTGTCATTACCAACAAAGCTCGCAAGTCTTACCCGTTATAGAAGCTTTAGTTATGATCGCATATCGAAAGAGAGCTCAAATGATTTAACCAATTAATAATTATACCCATTACGTACTACAATATCCGTCGTATTACAGAGAAAGAGAATTTGTGCCAACTCAGCAAAAGGGAATGTTGTTCTTGTGTTTGTGTATGTGTTTGATCCTTAACGGACATTACGATAATTTCCGATATAGAAGCAGTTCTTGTCTAACCCATGTTTGATTGCTGATGAGCTGACAATTTGGCTGAAATATATTGTTAATATAATGGTGATTACAAACCAAGAGTTCTTATGGGCTCAACTTCACCAAAATGGAGAGATCTGGAGGAATAAGCAAGAATTCCATCGATAAGCTTGAATTATGGTTTTGTAACTAATTTTCATTGATTGTTAATCTGGAAGAGCGATACTTTCCGATAGTGTCCAAAATTTTCCCAATATTTGAACAAAATATTTAGTGCTGCAAATCCTGAGAGCAGAGTGTATAAGACTGACTACAAGTCGTAGCATTAGTTAATATTAAGGGAAGCAATACTTTAGTTCATATTTATAAAGATATCTATTGACATAAAAAATCAAGAGCTTATACTGTATGATAAGTGTGAGACGCAATGTTTACAGATAATAAAGCCTTCAATTTTTGTTAATAAAGTTCAGTCCTGTTTTATTTATTTGACAGCTTTTACGAGATAATCAGCAATAAAAGTTATCTGTCTATTATGTTAGATGTATAGCAAACAATACCATTGATATTTTGATTCAACTATAATTGAGTTCCATATAGTTATTAAGATTATTAGAATTAATTTAGATAAAAGTCTATCACATTATCGTTCAAATATTGTTTTTAGACTGCATGTCACCACTGCTCTCGAAAATTTTCCCAAACATTTTTGGAATTTTAGTGTTAAGTTATCTCATAATTTGTGAGCTCAGAAATTAACTCATTTATCTATGTTGCATATCTTCTTATTCTTTCCAATTTACAATTACTTTTCAGGGTATGTCAAATTTATATAAATTATTTCACTTTTTTGGATCACTTTTCAGTTCAAATACACTTTTCATACAAATTTTGAGTTAATAAACAGAAAATCTCCGCATTAATATTCTTTCAATTAATGGCTTCAAAATTATGCTTTACTTTTCATGACTTCACATCAATTATCAATAAATGAAAAACTTATTAAATGTTAAAAGTCCTTTTGAATAAGGAAAAGTTAACTTTTGTGCATAGCTTTGGGAACTTTTGTGCAGGGCTTTGGTAACTTTTAGCAAACATTTCTGTAACTTATTGTATAAAATACAATATGAATATAGTTTGATTCTGTTGGCTCGTTCTCCACTCTCATTGATGATGTCACTCACACGCGCACTCTAGTAGAGTGTTTCAACTTTTACCATATATAACATGAACGTGTGTTGAATTCGGTTCAACAGTTTGCTTATATCACAGAGAGAGAAAGGTGTTCGAGATATTACTGTATAGACTATTTTATGAACAAATTAATACAAAATGACAAGAGTTTGGTCACTTGCGAATGACGAAGAACCCCAACAAAACCAGTTATTTATTGTGTGGAAAAACCAATTTAAACTATTTAGCTTTGATAGCGGTTACGAATCCTCTTCGAATAGTCTCTTAACAAATGATATACAAGATTTAGACGAAGATCAATATAATTTACATGAAGAAGAACCAGAACATCATGAAGTTCAACATCAAGAACATCAAGAGGAGACAATCAATGTTTCAAATAGAAGAGTTCAAAGTTCTCCGATTCCAATACCACGAAATAGAAAATATAAAAAAGCTTCGAGAAATCATTCACAAAATTCATCCTCAATGTTGTCAACATCTTCGGGCTACTCATCATTACATTTGTCATCATTTTCATCCCAAACTCCAAACAATGATCTCATTGGACATCCGCCTTGTAATTGTGGTTGCATTAGAGGATACAGAAATCCACATCTGGTCAGAAATATCTCATTATCGACTAATAATACGTCAAATTCAGGTAAAATTGAAATTTAGCTTTCACTTTTCGATCACATTTTTTGAGTCAAACAAATCACTTCACTCAAGAATAGTCCTAATATGATAGTGATCTTGTCTTTAGTTTAATTCCCATCTTTGTATAATCCCATTAGTTTTTTCTGCATTCATTTGTTTTTCTTTTGAAAATAAAATCACTTAATTCTAAATTTTAAGCCCATTGACTTCTTGCTGAGTTGAAAATACTTCAGCAACTTCTCTCTCAATTTTATGATACTGTAGAAGCAGATTAACACCTAAGATATCATCGAATTATTAAAATTTTTGATTCAAGATTCATATGAATCATGTGAAAAATAAATCGAATTTATAATCTTTTTACTGAATGCACTTCTTTCGTTTCGAAAAATCCATGTTAAATGATTTCTCTTAAAAACTTCAATCTTAATTGAATGAATGAAGAAATAGTATGACAGTCTTTCAACTTCGCCAACAATACAGAACTTTTGACTTGACTTATCATTTTTGTCAGGCTTCATATGAAATTGTATTCTATTGCTATTGCTATTTCTGTAGTAATTTTTGAAACTATAACTTTTCCATGCATTTCTACGATTAACAAAAAAGTTCTGTATTGTTCCGCAAAGTGAAAGAGTACAGTATACTTGAAAGATAGATTCAAAATAAAGCGCCTTCAAATGGTTACGCTGTGCTGTAGAGCCAATGCCGAAAACATTGAAACATTTGTTCACCGCAATACGCTTTCAACACACAGTGAAGCTCTTTGAAAGAGTACACCAATTGTAAAGACAATAATTGGCGTTAACTCTACCAAAGCAAGCAATTGATTATTAAAAATTACGAAAGTTCTTGAGATTAACTTAGAAAAGTTTAGATTAATTTTCTTTTGTTAAGTTTTTTGTCAAAATGAGATCATTTGAAACTCTTCAAGTCTTTTCTATTTTGTATATTATTATACTTGAACGCAATTAAATCTTTAACATTTGTTGAAATTGAATTCGATGACAATAATTCTAAAAGCTTCTAAGCATGAAAGAGCTTCAATCTGAAACAATCTGCTAATTGTTTATCATGAAAGTGTAAATTTGCATCAAACTTGAGAAAGAAGTTGACTCTCGTCTTCTTTCTTTACTCATGTTCTACTTGATGAGGTTAAGCTCATATAAATGTTTTCGTGAAAATGCTAAATATTTAAATTTAACTTAAATTTGTTCACCCGAATGAACGAAAATGATAAAAATAGCTAATAATAAAATTGTTTTTAACAGAGCGTTTGATGTCTCTGACACTGTCATCATCTAATGATCAAACAGAGAGATCTGACAACCGATCCCAAAGATGTTCGTATCCTTTACCAGATATTGTCAGTTCATCGCTATCACAAAACAGTACTTTTCTAAATGGAACCACACGGGAAATTGGCGCAGATCTCAGGAGAATCAGTAAAGATTTTATCACAGCACGAAACCAAAAAGTGAGTTAAATATCGCATTATATTCTTCGAATATACAGTAGTTGTATCCTCACTATAACCTACACTATAGATCAAACATTCGTCTACTTTTAGCCCTTAATACTATTCAAAAATTTAAGTTTGCATTCATTTTCAACTATTTGCTCTCTCGCACTCCAACTCCACTTTAAGGGTATTTCAATTTAATTCCATACCACAAATACTACACTTGAGAGCTTTTAAAAAACTTTTACTAAATTAAGTGAAATTTTTTTCAAAAAACTTTTGACTATTTATAAAAAGAGCGCATTTATGGATTCACAACTTTTCGATGACTAGATTTGATATTCTATTTGCTTTTTAGATTTATGTTGAATAATCTTTCTCTAATATATATTGGAGTTTTACTATAAGCTCACTTGACTGACCCAACTCTATATTAAACTGAATAGAATATTCTGTTCACGAACCCACACATGAAGAGTAGCCGCTACATATGAAACAGAATGATGAGCATATCTGCAATTTAAAGTGTTTCAAAAACTGACATGAGAGGTAACACATACTTATTTCTTTCTTTATCATACAGATTGAGACCAACAAAATCTCACTGATAACTCGTCTGACGGGTATCGCAATACCATATATTTTGAGAGAAGTAATACACTATTTTAAGTGATGCGGAGATGACATATTGATTGAGAGCAACAGTAGACTCAACTTTTTGAAGTATTTTGACAGAGTGTTAATACTCAAGTATAATCATTATAAAGTATAATTTCATGCAAAGTAAGTCAAATACATTTTTTATGGATTTACAAAATTTGTAACTTTTCTCCACCAAAATGTCTTTCATATTAAAATATATTCTATACTGTATCGCATATTAATAACATTTTCATGTCATACAAACTTTATATAAATTTATAAATATATTGTGTAATATATAGTCATATTTCTTAATCTAAAATTGAGGTCAGACTTCATAATATTTAAATTGAATGTAACGTAAAACTGATATTCTTATGAATATGTATACTGATTATGAGTGATTTTTATACCAAATATCTATATTTTGTGAATTTCGTGTGTTTGCCATAAACAACATCACAGAATCATTTAATGCTAAACTTATAAATCGCAAAACTTCTGCTTTAGTACAAACTTAATTGTATGAATTATCAATTTAATCAGTTTGATTGAAGTTTATACTAATTGTATCTTTAAAACAGATAAAGTATTCATCAAATTAGACTTGACATGTGCTACCATTAAATAATAGTTAATTACTTAAATTGCATGTTAAATAATGAATACAGAACAGAAAAACCATGTACTGGTATCTAATATTAGTTAATAGCTTTGTTAGTAATCATGTCAAGAAAAAAGGGTTACAACTCTAGTAATAGTTAGTATTTCATATCAGTTTCATATAACTACTTACACAAAGCAAAAATCATGTGTTTTTTCAATGTATTTTTAGTTTAATAACTTATTTATTTGAAAAAAGTAAGATATATTACATTTCTGACAGTCAATTAAAATTAATACTCAATAAACTACAATTTGTACGCACTATTAACTAGTTTTTTTTAATGTTTGCAATACTGATATTTGTACATTTATTTATACATTTTTGTAAATGTTGCTGAATATTTGCAATAATTATTCAATGAAAGTAATAAAAATCTTTTTATAAATAAATGGAATGCATATGAGTTGCATCAGTGATTCTTCGAGTTAAGATTGCTTTTAAATCTCATAATCCAATAAAAAAATTCCAAATAGTTATAGCGCAATGAAAACGACTTTTTGAGAAAGGATTTTAGTGATGGAAAATATAAAATACAGTCGTTTAAAATTGGACAAAAATTGCATATAATCTCATTTTTCCATATCATAAATTGCAATATAGCTGCTGGAAGCATTTTAGAGAGCAGGGGTTGGGGTCACTTATACTTAAAAAATTTTCTATAATGTAAACTTTTTTAGCAAACTCTTGTCAGCTGAATTTTAAAGCCATTTGACATTAACAGCCACTGTTCCTGCCTTTTCAAATAAATGGTGTTAGTGTCACGTTTTGGTAAAGAAACCATTTAAACCATAACTTTTTCGTATCATTCTATTGCATCAAATTGACAAAACCCCTCATTTATACTTCATATGGTTTTTCAAAGTACTTTTAGATGTTCTCAGCAAAAAATGCATCGTTAGTTTTTAGGACTTGGGGGCGATCTATAGGAAGTTAGTCAATACGTTCTGCATAAATATAATGTCCGAAGTAGAAAATTGTCGCAACTTATTCTTTAGTACCGCAATCATTAACTGATCGTTAAAAATAGTCTTTAGGAAGTTAAAGATATTTTGTCAATTTTTCACTTTTGTGTGACTAGTGGCTCATTGAGCAGCACATCTATTATGATGATTGCTTTTTTCTCCCTGAATCCAATCAATACAAACTGTATTTTTGTTATCAATTGGAAAAAATAGAAACCACAAGAAATGTCTTTCAGTTTGGATTGATCAGAGTCTCTAACGGCTCATTTGAGACTTTCATATAGGACTATAAAGTTGCACTATCAGGAAATACGACCACATGGGAGACTCATCTCAGATTTTGAAACTTCCTCTACAATTGGACTTCGATCAAAACATCATTTATCATTCTTCTCGCCATCGCCACTGACTACAAGCCTATTCTTCATTATTCTGATATTGAGATGGGCTTTGATTTGATAGAGTAAGGCATCACTTCGTGTTTGCTCTCTTTCTTCATTAATCTGTTAGCTCAACAACTCAAATGTTGCATTAATGCATGCGTCCCATCGTTTTGCGATCGCCAATTCATTTCCAGACTGACATCAGAATCAATCCTCCGACAGATTCAATTCTATTCTTTTCTTACATTCTTTCAATTAGTTTTATTCAAATCTAATCTAAACATTCTTTTCTAATCTAATAATAATATGGGATCAATGCATAAATAAATTCCATCATTTGAATTGAAATTCAAGAGATTTCCTGTTAGATTGTTCTGAAGCACGAGTTTCTTTTGCTTAAAACATATGGCGCTACGAATAACAAAAAAACAAATTTCAAATTAACGCTACACATACTTTACATAAATAAGCTGTGGAGGACATCAAGAAATTCTATGCCATTCATCAATCTCTGTCAGACCAGGAAATCATGTACTGTACAAATAGAGAAAAGTAAAACAAACTTTAGATAATACTGTTATATATCTTCAGCTTTTCTCCTCCTCTATAGCAAAAAGACCAGTAATGACTAAATGTTATTCATTTAATTCAATAAATGAATTGAATTTTTGATTGAGATTTAATGGGCCATAATTGAGGTTTTAAATAAATTCTAATTATTCAAATTCGTCAATGAATAATCTTTAAGCAAGACTGGCTCATGAATTTAAATGTTAAAAGACATGCAAATTATGGTTTTTATCAATTTTTGTAGCGATATTCAAGTTTTCATTTTATTCAACCAGTAGTTTAAAAATTCATTAAAAATGTTGGATTAATCTTTAACTCGAGGTGTTACCAAACGAGTCTATAGATTTATACGTTCTGTCCGTCTGTCATCAACAATAAGATGGAAACTTCAATGAAATATTATTGGAGAATTTCATTGGTTCCGAAAATATATATGTTTTAAAATTTTGTATTACAATTTTATCTAGGTTATCCATGATGAAAATTTTCACCCACTTCAATAAGAAAAGAGAATAGCTCGGAAATTTCTTTACCAGTCAAAAAAAGTTTTATTTAAAAGAATAAGTTAATGGCAATTTTACAATTGTATTATATGAGAACGTGTTCCATATGACCACTTGCTTAGAAATGACCTCTTTTAATCGGAGTTAAAAAATTCTTAGAAACTTACTTGAAAGTATCGATATGTATCACATTAATTTCACTGGTTAATGCTTTTTAACCTCGAGAAGGGTCTTTCAAAAAAAAAGATATTAAAAACCTCCTGTTGTGGGTTAAACAATAAACTAAATATATCATCGAAATAACGCGGCAAAAAAGGCTATAAACATTTTGAATTGAAGTTGGAGTAAATTGTGACTTTTGCAAAAAATTATAAAAAACATAATTTGCTAATCTTTTATCATAATTTAATTCATTAACTATACCACGAGTTATAATACTAAGTCAGACTTGTTTTTAACATGTTTTTTAATTGAGTGTCGATAAACAAAAAACATTATTAAAGATAAGTAACCGTTAGTTAATGTCAAGTGGATAAAAATTAAAGTTTCTTAAGCTTTTTGAACCATTTGAACTTTTCCGTTCAATTATCACTTAATTAAACAATGACTTGATTAACCCCTTTTTAAATTAAAGTTTTGTCTGTTTTTCTATAATTAATTTCATATATTGTTTAATTATTGACCCTTATTTCGATTTAATAGTAATTTTTCTTTATATCCTCTGACGAAGAATACTTTATATAAGTTATTCCCTTTCATAACAATTATCACTAACTTTCAATAATTTATATGATTCCCAATCAATCAAATGTTTCTCATTAACTAATGCTCAGTTAATGGAAATATTCCTGCCTTTCGTGCATTAATATGTGTTTTGTGCCCATAAATTCTTTTTTTGAAATATCTTTGTGTTTCTCCGTTGTGTAGTTTATTATATGTGAGACACTTCATTCGAAGGATACAATTTTTCATGTTACTCGCATTCATACTGTTGAGGAGTATTATCAACTCGTGTTGAAACAAAACGAGTCTATAGTTTCTAACTTTCTGTCTCTTTGTCTGAAGCAAACAATGCTTTAGTTGTTGCAAAAAATTTTAAAAAACAGAATTACAAGTCTTTCATCATTTAAATTTATAATTAATTAACTATTACACCAGAAAACAATCTTGTTGATTACTAAAGTTACAAAAATGAAAATTTAACTTATCAAATAATAATTTTAAATCTTTTATCTTAAGTTGTATTCTTAGCTTTGGTAGTTTCACTCAAGTTATTCGAAATTTCTAAATTCTAAATGCGTAAAACATGAAATGTTTTAGCTCAACACTCAATTTAGCCCTGTATGCAATAATCAATTAATCTGAAGTACTGGAAGAAATACGAATCATTTTTCTTATGAATTCTTCTTAATGTTTTGAAACGAAGTGTCTTTTAGTGAACGAAACATGTCTAAGTTCTTTAGCCGTTTACTTTACAATCAGTTCAAAATAGTTATCACAAACAATAAATATGTGAATCAACGCGAGTGCAACTCTTCAAAAAAGCTTATTAACTGCAAAACATTTGCATGAATTTAAAATAATTAACATTTGAACAAATGTTCTTTAATATGAAATATAAGATTAGCGCTGTTTTTGAACGACACTTGAGTAGAAATAGTTCAACAAAGTATAAAATTACTGAATTTTATTTCTATGCTCTATTTTGGTGTATAACAAAACTATATTTAACTCTTTACTCCATTTATTGTGTTTTCATCTCAAACTTCACGAATAAAAGTTTGAATTTTGTGAATGACTTTTAATGCTTTAGAAAAATTTTGAATGCCTTTCATGTCGACACATTTTTTAATACTCTATTGAATTTCGAATGAAAGGGTTAAAAACTTTTCATAAAACTTTTGATATTGTTTTATAGTATATTTAGCACTTCTTTTACAGTATGGAGTATTTAAAGTTTGAGTATCTTTTATTAAATCTTTTATCTCATATATTTTTAATAAACGCACTTCCAATTTTGTACATACAAGGCATTTAGACCATGTTTGGCAGTGATGCGACTGGGTGTTGACCCTCCCCATTGACTCGTAAACGTACCTTGATCCCCCCTTTGAGAAATTTTGACCCTTCAGTGAAAAAAAATTGAATTCATACTAGATCTATGGAACTTTTTTTTATAAAAATATTAAATCAAAAAATTTGAAAAGTTAAAAGATCTGTTTATGTTAATTAAAAAATTTTATCAGAAAAACCTTAAGTAAGAACTTAAATTAGATTAATTAACTTAATTAAAAATACCCGAGCTTATTTTAAAACTTATTCTAACTTAGCTCATTTGATTAATCATTTTACTTATAATTAATATTGTCTTGAAAAAAATTTTAGAATAAAATTGGCAGGAAAATATTTTTTCAAAAAATTGGCAGAAATTTTTTTTCAAAAAATTGGCTGTTTAGTTTTGACCCCCTTGAAATTCAAATTTTTCAAATTTGCATACCTCCCCCCCCCCCCATTGGACTGAGCCCATTCCGCATCTCTGATGTTTGGGCTTCTATAGACACTAATGACAAAGCTGTAGGAGTTTGTATGGTCTAAGTGCCTTGTATGTACTCGACTATGAAATTGAATGCAATTTTATTTATACTCAAAAATGAATTAGTTATATACAACTTATTTGCATGATTTCATACAGTATATGAGACTAACTAGTTAAACTAGGAAATTGAAATCTTTTACAAGAAGTTTGCTCTTCCATTTTAATGTTAATACAAAATATTAAATTGACAAAAGTTGCAAAGAAATGAGTAATGAAATAGATAAATTTAATGTTGATTTTTTGATTCAACTGATTTGTCCAACTGTAGAATTGGAATAGAAAGCAGATATAATTTGGCAAAAACTCTTTAGATGAGTTCCCATATTAATTTTGCAAACAATGGTAAGTATTGTATGTTTTTATGTCAACATTTCGTGAGAACATTTCTCTATAAATTTGAAACAATTTTTCATTCCAATATTCTTTATTTGGTGACATTTAAACGGAAATCTAGTATTACGTCATTCATAGAATAATTTATATTTTTTACTGAATCGCTTGTATCGTTTCCGACCAGTCGGAAGCTTATACTCAGTACTAGTGCTCTAAATAACAATACAAGACTGATTGCGGCCGGATATACACTATATGCAAAGGGACTGAAAATTGTGCAATTCATATATAAAAGAGACAGTATAGCAAAAAATTAGCAGAAATGGCTGAGTGGACAACTAAAATCAATGTACTATTCATGATGTGGAGATAAGTCGTGTGCCGAAGTGAAGGTGCATATGATAGGTGCTCTGCACTGTGCAATATTGTACATATATGTATAACTCCCTTTTCAACAACCCTCGAAATTCAAAAGAAAATAATTACATATATGCTAATGGATTGGCCAACTTTAAAATCGTGTGTCTCTTCTTTTGATGGATTATATATTGTGTCAGAGCTGAGATTCATTCAATTTCAATACTCTGTATATGGTTACTAATACTCTACATGACTAACTGTATACTTAGACGAAAAATATAATAAAATAGTCTTTCCCTTAAATTTTTCATTATATAAAAGCCGTTTTCATATGATTGTATTATATAATATTGATCTATAATACATATCACACAAATGAATACAGAAGAGATGTATCGAATGAATCGATGTTTATACTAATATATATAACTTTTACTTTGTATTGAACAAGAAAAATAGCATAGTATGACATAAACCAAATATATTAACTTAAAATATGTCTATATTGTAGATTCTGCTAACAATTCTGAAGCATATCATTCATTAAAAATATTGTAATCTATTTCATCTGATAAGCAAGCATTACATTATATTTTCTAAACACTAAACATTTTTATGAAAACCACTAAAGAATATTATTTAAGAGAAGAAGTTAAGTACAGAGTATTCCCTTGTTGTTAAAATATGACAGTGAAGCTTAAAAAGCCAAATCACCGCATTAGTTATATCACTATATGAGAAGTTTAAAGCTTCGCACAAATTATATAGCTTTGACTATTTGAAAAATGTTTGTTCATTTCTCGGTATGAAAATAGCGAGAAAGGCAGCTCTAATTGACTTTTTCATTCTAATATTAGTGCGTCTAAATGTTATTTTCTTCATCCATTAAGAATAAAGTCAATTCTTAAATGTCAAGTTTTCTAATTTAATCTTCTCTCAGTGTAGAGGAAAAGCTCGCTCTAAACATAAGGTATCGCATCACAGATTTGTTTCGAGTTCTGTATACTTAAACTCCATTAACTGGTTAGAGAGTAGGTAAATGTGTTAATACATTATTGAATTGCATTGGTTATGACTTTAGCATTGGTAGGATCGCTGATAACCCTTTATAAATGCATCACTAGTAGTCTCAATTGTATATTTATTGACTATATATTAGTTTGAAGCTTGTGTTTGTGCCTCAAAGCAGTCAACATAGAATCACATGGAATAGATGGAATCGGTCCCCTTCGCCACTACATCAATAAATCAAAGACTGGTGGGATGGGAGAGACTTGATTCTAAAAGTACGGCACACACGAGTCCGGAAATGTAGCATCAAGTGGTACTGCAAGCTCTGATCCTCATGACAAAGATTTCCACTTTGGAAAAATTGTATTATATTATCAAATAGAACATTATGTTTTTAAGGGCCTCTGCATGGGTGACATGTATTGTTTAAAATATATGGCCAGTTATCTCGACTGGTAATAAGAACGGGTAAACTAATGGGCTATAAAATACAAAATATAAAATACTTTATAGCTTGAAGATGAACTTTATTTCCGGAATGAATGCACGATAAGGGTTAATATCCTGAATATTAAAGTAAAGAACGATATTTGAAGAGAAAAATATATTACAATATATTGTAAAAAGTTTGTAACTTATTACTTGTCTGCGTGGCTGATCATATCTCACAAAATTGAATCGCTATAAATTCCTGGAAATATAAGTATTTTGTTTTTTTTTATTAACTTACAAGTTGTACTCAGAACTTGGACTCTGTAATTACTATTATAATAATCTCACATAATAGCCATGGAAGAGAGCTCTATATTTAAATGCACTCATGTGAATATGACTTGTTATGTAATATTCATTGCATAATTACAGATCTTTTTTATCTGCAAAGTACACGACAGTACTTAATCAACGATATTAAAATTTTATGCTTTTCACAAGTTTTATGCTTCTCTATAAAATTTTCAAATTCTCCCCACATTTCAAAATTTCAATAAGAATAGAGAAACAGATATTTTTAGAAATTTTAAACGCGATCAAGTCTTTTAAGATTAATATGTTTTGCAGTCAATTCAGGAGAATGAGAAATAATCCAATGAAAGTAGTGGTGAAGCCGATGGTATTAATCTAAAAAACTAGTAATCAATTTACTGTTCAATTCCCAGAAATTGGACAAATTGTGAGACTTTAGCTATTTTTTGTGTGCGAAACGCCTTCTGTAAGTTGTGTACAATAAAATAAATTGGACTTAAAGCGAATCATATTATTCATAAGTGTTATACTGAATACTAGTCTATGCTTTAACGCTGGAAGAGCTGAATAAATGAAAATCATAGACCCGTACCTACGATTCGCTTCAATTACTATTTTGTAATAACTTGGATGATCGCGTTTGGGATATACAACACCTGCAATGGTAACACCTGATTGGCAGATGACCGGAATACAAATGATATTCAGCCATAAGATGAATAGAAAGTAGATCATAAGCGTGTTAACAATGCTGGTCTCGTAGAACATGTACCATCGATGTTGTTAACGACCATCAAATAATCATGAAAAATGCATTACATTTTAAATAAATGAATGGCATTGTATGTTATGAATCTGAGTAAACTTAAAACTTTGATTACAAAAACAGTTGTGCATTAAATAGTTGCGTGATCTCCACTAGTTTGACACGAGACCAATATTAACGACACAAATAAAAATTATATTCAATACAATGAATGGTGAGATCATATACGAGAAAACCATATGATAGCAATTTTCCAAGTCTCTGGTGATTAGAATAATGCACATTCAAACAGAGAGCATAATATGTTTAGTATTTTATCAGTATTAGAAATAACAAAAGCAAAGGTTTGATTGATACTACGTTTCGAATATCATATCACTATATTATCTCAATGCGTGATAATGTCGGCCAACATTTTCAAATGAATCGCAAGAAAATATACATTACATTGTCTAACAAATAGGCTTATTATGCAGCTTATATTTTAGATATAAGTTTGTCTATCACTTCGAAAAAAGGGAATTTAATCATTAAGAGTTATGGATATATAACACGAATCCAATTCTAACACTCACGAGTCAGTTAAGTTTTCGCATGCATTCAGTTTGGATTTTCTTTTAATAGACTTATGTATTGCTGAAAAGAGCTTTTTAAGGGATGAACGCATATATTTTAGAAGATTATTAGAATTGTTTTGGATATAAGGATTCTCACAAATTGTAAAGCGGTAAAAATGCTATATTTATTCCGAAAACTTGAATAATACTTGAATACTTGGTGGTAGGGCTATATGAAAGCATTGCTGTCATTTAAGCAATTGATAGCATTAAATAAAAAACTGATTGAAGTGCCCCTCACTATGAACACTATTTAGTGAATAACCCTTAAGTGGAAGGATTATGAATTATGGCTTTTAGACTATCATGTTGTCCATATAGTCACGTGTCGACACAATTAAGATCGATTGAAAATCAAAGGGTTTCAAATATAAGCAGCAGAGCGTGGAAGATGCATATGCTTTACCCCATACAGTAGTCTATTATAATGATTCAGATGATACCCATCTAGACTTTCATGAATTGGTAGTGTTTGGACTTGTTTTGTAGACCAAAGGGTGCTTTGAAAAAAATCATAACTAGAGTCTATTGATGGGAAAATGGGTCAGTAATGAGCTTCTATATAACAGTGACTTATGGCTGAATTCACTTACTGGGCAACAATTGGTCATATTCTTTCCCAGAAATAATTTTGTCCGAAACATCTCATAGAAAGTAATGAGAGGATCATTAACTCTCTATGAGATGCATCGTCTTGTAATAGAGCTGCAATCATCACAACCGGATTTCCGTCAATCCCTTTTTACCCAATGAGCCCTCTAGTGATCTCTGCAATTCTCGGTAAAGCAAAACCGATAAATCCTGGCATGAATGCAAGTGACCCTTTCTTTTGGCTGCACTCAACTTCAATGACGGTTCGACTATTAGGCTTCCTTTGTCTGTATCAAATTGCTGCTAACATGCAAACAGTCTAATGTTTGCCCATTAATAAACTCTAATACTAGAATAGTAGTGCTCTACCAATGCTTTACAGTTGTGTATCTAATGCTTCCTTCATTCCAATATAAGTAAAGCAATTTGTTGTCACAAAAATAATGACTTTTATAGCTATTGCTTACTTTAGATAAGCATAAATTCATCAAACGCTGCACTTCACGAGTTTATTCCATTTCAAAACAATAAAAACATATAATACAGAAATTCAAAGAATTATAATTGAAAATTTTGGCCATAAATTTGATTTCCATATTTTTTGGACATTAAAAGGATTATAGAAAATGATTTACTATACTCTAGATGTGCTATACTTTTAAGGCTTTAGATTTTAACATTCAATTTAATAAAGTTTATGAACTCATAAAAATTGATGGAGTCTTTTGTAGAAAATAGATATTAAGCTAAATTTGTACTTTAATAATAATATACACTGAGTTTATATAATTGATCAAATGGCAGCTCCCAATGCATAAAAAATTAATGAAATATATCACGAAAGGAAAGAAAAATCATATTAGAGAACCACTTGCACTACAATGATTACATTTATGTAATACTGAAATAGTGCATAATTTTCACATTAATTTAGACCCTTTTCTTATGCTAAAGCAAAAGTTACATTATATGGTAAATAAATGGTAGCACTCAAAACACATAACTGTTACTGATATTGAAAGCGGTATATGACTGGTATATGATTATCCCTCAATATAAGTGAAACACTAAAAGCAGATATTTGTCATATGATTGTGTGCTTGTCGGCTCGATTAAGAAGAAAGCGGAATCAGTTCCAACTTTCACTATGCTATATAACATTACTTTATGCTTCTTTGTGCTCAAGTTATTGTCACAACTTCATTTCATTGTAGCGGAAAAACAAGAGCAGAAATGCAAAATAATCGGCAATAAATATCAATTATGAGCTAAAGTTGTTTTGTTGATTTGTCTGTCTGTTTCGTGATTCAATTTATCTAATATTAGATATGGAGCGTTGACTGCCATTCAGATTTAGTCTATGAAACGGTATAATTCAAACTTATCAAAAATGAGAATCTAGAATAAAAGCCTAATAACAATAACTAGTGATAACAAAAGAAACTCTAAATAGAGTAAAGAGAGACTCAAATACATTGGTGATGGACTGAGGCAGGACTCAGGTGGTCGTATTGAACTTGTCTCTATTGCACGCGATGTGCTGCCGCTGGACATAAAACTATGAGCAAACTGTGTGCAAACTCTAGAACCCTTTTCATATACGGTCAGTGAATAGAAACAGGTGAGAATGACAGCTTATTTGAAAACAATTATGCGTCATTGTATGTAATAATTACTAGCATTTATTTTCATTATATTCAAACAAAATCCTAAAATCATATCTTAATATGCATTCTTTTCATAACTAATGCACATGTGATGTGCTATATCTGGAATCAGATGCAGTAAATCTTTTTGAAATATTATACAAAAACACAAAAAATACTATTAAATATAATTTGAATGCTGTCTAAGTGTAATTCCAACACCGAATTTGATTCTTTGAAAACATTTTTCAAGTGTATGAATAATATTATACTTCTCTAATAAGCTGTTTGAGAATGAAGTTAATATGATTAACATTGCTGGAAGTTTTTCATCTGAAAAGTTTCTTTTATAAATGAGTGAATGTCTCATAATTTGATATTCTTAATTTTTTAAGGGGTCTTCAGTCAACTTCAGGATCATATTTTCCAGTCGATGATTACTTCCCTCACAAATCTCACGCATCCCTGTATTAATTACAGCTCTCAAATTTCATTTCTTAATGAATGCATATATAATCTTTTTATTTGATCTTTTGCTAAAAAGAATCACATTTATTTACTTTCATGAAAGAAAGTCTCTTAATTAGAGTTTGATCAAGTCATACCTTTGGGATTAAAGACTAGCGTCTGATTTTCATGGATTAAACTCATAATTAATATAAATTCATGTAACTTTGGGAACGTAAAAATGCTTTTAGTGAATATAAATGATGTTTTTGGTGAAATATGATGCAGGTTTCAAGTTTTTTGTGCAAAACAGCGGTCAAAAGATGTAATTTTGTTGCAAATGCAACTTACTGTATTACAAATCAAGACCACCACTTTCAAAGTGTAATCAATAAGAATGGGTGAATATTTGTTTTCATTATTACAAAATACTATAGTTGTATGTTTAGGATATTTTAGGGGAAATCAATCAAACTCTTATACTCCTATTCATTTAGCATAAAGAGTGCGAGACTAACTTTCCTTAACATATGTTCCTCAGTCTTCATATAAAATATATCACTTGTTTACGAATTATTATAACTTTAAAACAATAACTTTTGAGTACTTTTCTACGAAGCCGCGCAAAATGAGAAATTATTCGGAGTTCAAGTCTGAAAAACCCCAAGTTTTTGTTCATTTTGAATTATGAGCAAAAACTGAGAAACATATGCAAAGTCGAAATTAATGATATGAATTAAGAGTTGCATATTTTTCAACCTCATTTATTAGTTTGTGATTTCATAAGTATAAAGAAAATGCCAGTCAAGTTATAAAGTCATTAGATTATAACGAGAACTCCTTAATCTGTAGAATATTATGGAAGTGACATTCATTGTTATACAGAAGGTGACAACTTGACAAGCATAAAATGTTTTTTCAGCCTTATTACTATAGCACTATATGAATCAAATATATCCCAAGGATTATTTGCATTAAAAGTTTTTGTTTTGTATATTTTAATTTGAATGAGTTATTATTTATTTTCATACACTGATATGTCAAGCATGTTTGCACAGCTTAACTGTATTTTCATTTGTGAAACTTTACTCTCCAAAAAAATTGATGAGAAAAAGTTGAACTTTTGCATGTTTAGCTATGAATTATGCTGAATATATTTTCCAGTATTCATAAAAATTGAAAGTTATTCAAGCTTTATATGATTTCATTAGATTCCATCAGAAAAATAAATTACAAAAAACTATCAAATGAGTTGTGGCTCAAGTTTTTTTTGGAACAAAAATACTACTTATTTTTCCCGTGAAGATCATGAGCAGAAACATATTCTGAAGTTATTAATTAAATAACCCTTTTCATATAAATTGTCTCAGAAAAATCAATTGGAGTGTATTCAAAGCTTGCATTGTTATATTTTTTACAAATATTAGTGATGTCTCCTAGTAATGTAACAAATTTATTATGATAGCATACAAATATACTGCATATTTTCTCTTTGCTAAATAACCCTATTTTCAAGAATATTTTGCTTTTAAAGTACATTGAGATGATCGCAAAGTTTACTTGATTTTAAATGATTCGAACATAAATCTCTTGTAGAGCTTGAGTTGTGAATGTTCTTGAATGGATTCATAAAAGTTGTGAATGCAAAAAATAGATCCGATAATGCAATAAAATATCAACACATTAAAAATAGTTGTTGTGTATCCCAACTTTACTGTAATACCTGTACAATTCTTATTGACAATGTGAAGGATATGTTAGGCTCGGATAGAAATACACACGAAATGGTTTTAAAGGAAAAATGATCGGATCAACTGAAAGGATAAACATGAATTGAATGCTTTTAAACATAAAGCATTTGAATTGATAGTATATTTAGTAGATGTCAAATACTATCTTATTTGGAGTATTGCTCACAACAAGACAGCATCTGTATATAAGAACACCTGGAGTTTCATCTAATAAATGGATTAAAGCGGAGGTTTTGCATCAAGGGATTCGATTAATTATATGCCATAAGTAAGGTTATTGCAGGCCAAAAAGCTAACATATGGAGACTATGGCTTATATTCTCTGAAATAATACTGTTGAATATTAGTGATGATCGAAACGATTAAAGGTATTATTATTAACTGTACCTAAAAAGATCCTTTCATGAAGGGCTCCGACTATTCATGTGAGACATCAAAAGCCGATTATTAAATGGAGATAGTATTCCACCTGAGCTCAGGAACAGATAATGCACCGACAAAGTGCTGTACAAGTGAAACAATCTGCATGATAAAAATCATCTATCAGGCGATCGAGTTATCAAATATTACATTATACTTTATGCAATAAAGCTTTTATGCAAAACAGGTTCAATAATTACCATTCATTAATGCAAGTTCCAGATAATATATTATTTATTATCAATAATTAAGAATATAATATCAGTTGTCATATACAATGGGATGGGTTAATGGCAATCGATTTCTTTCCACTAACTTTTATTGCACATAAAAATACTCTGAATTACATAATCAACATATGATTGTTGAATGATTTAATTACATCAACTCATAGGTTAATCATAAGTCATGATTCATAACAAATAAGTTAAATTTTTATTATATGACTAAGAATTTATCTTTAATTTAATTTAAAGTTTTAAAATAGTTAATGTTTTAATCTTAATTCACAGGCTTTGCATTAAAATCTCTTGTTGTACTTCATCAAAGTTATGTGAGTTATTATACTTATTGAAGTTGAACGAAGAATTTGAGTGCATACAAAAATATCATTGAATGAGAGTTTGAATACTAAAATTGGAAGATTGCCATAGAGTTACTGTATAGCATAGGCTACATGTGCTGGTGAGCAAAGCATAACATGAGTCTCCCTTTAGTCTGACTCTCATTTTAGAAGCACAAGACTTAGTCAGGTCGCAAAGCAAAATTAGTCGCATATTAACTTTCTTATTAACTGTTTAGGAATAAGTAAAGCGAAAACCCAAAAACTCGACCTCATAGAGAATAATAATAATAAAGTGAGTATAATCTGAGTGTAATTACTTTTTTCTTTTACTTGCGCTTCTTATAAGCGCTTAAATAATGTTAACAATTTTTGGCATATTAGGAGCTGAAAAACTAATTTAGTTTAAGTTACATAAGTTAAACTCTAACTCAATTATTACTTGTGATTCATTAACAAAAACTATTTGAATTAAATTATGTCAATGAAAATGTACTATTTGTTGACATGAGAGTAAGTCTAGAAGTCTTGATCACATTTTTAAGCACTGTTGCCGTGGATTCTCTAAATTGAAATAATTCTATGCTCTCATTCTATGCTCCAATTGCAACTTGAAATCAATCTTTTTCAGTGATTATTATCATTGTTTTGTATTATAATTAATCATTTGAATTTTGTTTTTCTCATTTGAGACATGCCTGCAGTTTCTCCAACACTTTTAGCAGTCCTGACGATCGGAGTCGTAGCCTTGATTCTTGGTGTACTGATCGGTAAGACGATTAACTTATACGTTATTGAGTGATAAAGAGAGTACGCATTTAGAAAGTTAGCTTCACATCTATAATACTAGGATTATTTATGGATTTGTTTATAATATATGACAGTTTGAGTTTATTTTACTAAAGTTTTATTTCAATAATATTGTTTTTCAAATATTTTAATATGAAAAATGACACTCAATTGATACAAAAAATAAAATAAATAATTATAATTTTTATTTATTAGCATTGAGTTAAAAATTGATTAAATATCAAAAATATTGATTTTAAATTATTCATCAAAGTTTTAAATGTTGCGATTTGTTTGATAGGCTCATATACAATGCCCCCCTCATTATCAGAAGAAACTCAAAGCAAATTAAAACTATTGAGACTTTTAAACGAAAATCGCTATTTAGGTCGAGACGACCAGATAGTTAAGCATATAATCAAAGAAGTAAATAATGAAACAATTCGAGAAAATTTAAAGTAAGATCTCTATTAAGATTGGATTAAATAGTATGATTAGTAAAGCTATTATCGTTGAACTTATTGCAGATTTTTATCGTTTGAGCCGCACTTACCGGGAACTGCACGTGATGAACAATTAGCGGCATATATCAGAGATTCATTCATAGAGCACGGTCTCGATCGGGCATATCTTGTGCCTTATAAAGTATTACTTTCTTACTCGAATTCGACGCATCCAAACAAAGTTCATATCATTGATGGGAAAAGTGAAAACATTTTGTTTACATCACAGCATCAAGAAGTTCCTCTGAGAAAAGATGAAATGCATCCCAGTTTTGTTCACGCTTATAATAGCTTTGCTCCCAAAGCAGATGTCATCGGAGAACCAGTATTTTGCAATTATGGTCGCGAAAAAGACTTTGATTTATTGCAAGACTACGCCAGAATCGATTTGAGGGGAAAGATTTGCCTTATTAAATATGGAAAAATATTCAGAGGAAATAAGGTTTGAATGCTTTTTAATTAATACAAGTACTAGTATTACACATTAGAAGAGTTGTATCGAATGCATGCATAGAAAGCTTACAGATTTCGAGTATTTTAAGCTAACATTTACTGAAAACTTATATTCAATGCAAGTGTGATAACGCAGCCATGAGAGGATGTATTGGTGTTATTCTATATTCGGATCCTCTTGAGATGGCAAGAGAAGGGACACAACCAGAAAATCTTTATCCTAACTCCTGGTGGATGAATGGGAAAGCTATGCAAAGGGGAAACATTGGAAATACAATGGTATGAATAGTTTTATTAGTGTTAAATTGTGATAAAAGCATATTTCAAACTATTCACTCACTAAAGGGAGATGTATTGACCCCTGGGTTTCCATCATTAATTGGTGAGCTGTTACTTCTCATTCAAACTAATCTGTGTTATAACAAGAACTAATATATAAGTATTAATGTAATGCATCATTCATTGATCAGACGGTGCATTCCATTACGACCCCGAAGATATACAGCTTCCAAAAATCCCGAGTCAACCAATTGGATACGAAGACGCGCTTTCAATTATGAAGTACGACATTAGCTGAATGTCTATTTTGATGAATTGTTGTAATTTAATGCCGAGTCTATCCTTTCATGTTACTGCACTTTCATTGTTAATGTTAATGTTAATGTTAGTCGAAGTCTAACTTTCTTAAATCTATCTCAAGATTAATGGGTGGAAGTGCTGTTCCAAATACACCTGACTTTCATGACTGGAACGGAGCTCTGAATATAACTTACAGATTGGGTCCCGGATTTAATTCCCAAAATTCAGAGAAGTATTAAATATGAATTATTGCAATAACCATATGAACCCATTAAAGCAATGCCAATATTAATAATTTTGATGAATAATTAAAATTATTATTATTATTATTTGAATTCTGTCAGGAAATTACGACTAGTGGTTAATAATTTGCTTCAAAGGAAAATAATTTATAATGTAATTGGAATTTTGGAGGGATCAGTGGAGGCGGATCGCTATGTTATACTAGGTAATCATCGCGACGCGTGGGGTTTTGGTGCTATGGATGCTGCGAGCGGCTCAGCTGCTGTTCTTGAGGTTACCCGTATTTTAGGCGCACTACACAAGGCATCCAATTGGAGGCCCAGACGCACGATGGTGTTCGCGAGCTGGACTGCTGAAGAATTCGGATTAATTGGCTCTTGTGAATGGGTTGAAGAATATATTCATTTATTGTCACAAAAAGCAGTCGCATATATCAATGTTGACACTTGTATAAAGGGTCAGCACTTGAATCCTGACGCTTCGCCCGCTTTAATGGAAATGTTGCGTGAAGTGACTCAAAATATTCCATTTCAAAATGATAGTACGCTTTACAACTCATGGCTAGAATATCAGGAATCTCGTTTTGGATTTTTAGATAAACCAAAGTAAGAGGGAAACAAAATTTTTTAATTAAATAATTGAAAAACTTTTCTTACTTTTAACACAATTGTAAATTGACTACAAGTTTGTAATCTTTATGGACAGTTTGTAGTCAATTTATGATTGTGTTAAAAGTAAGAAAAGTTTTTCAATTATTTAATATGAATCCACACAACAATAAAAAAATTGAATGATTTAAAATTTTTAAACTTTTATGATTAAAAATAATGAAAGTGCTATAATATTTAACAAATGATAGAATCAATACGCTTGGATCGGGTACAGATCACGCACCATTCGCTTTTTTCGCTGGTATTCCTGCTATCAATATTGAGTTCACATTTAATAAGGTAAATAAGATAGAAAGAAAGTGATGCTCTTTTGAAACTAATTACTATTTCAACTTGACTTTCCACTTCCTCTATTAAAAGATAAATTACATTAAATTCATATTGAAATGACTGCATAAATAAATTCATTAGAATTGTAATTAAGCTTAATTTGAATAATTTTTAATGAAATATTTTTAGCAAAAGTATCCCATCAGTGGCTATCCTGCATATCATACGGGTTACGAAACTTTTTATTTAGTAGAAAAATTTATTGATCCCGACTTCTCTCTTCATCAAACATGTTCGCGATTGATCGGAGTACTAATGCATGCAATCGCTGACTCTACTCTATTGCCCTTTAGAATTGACGAACTCGCAGATCGAGTTCAAAGTGATTATGAAAACATGTGGAAAGACGATAAAAACAGAATCATTTCCAAAAGTGAATTGACTTATGGTCCCAATAATGAGTCAATAGAAATGTTAGAAATTTCGATCGCAAATTTCAGTAAAGCGGCTAAAGAATGGAAAGAAGAGTTGGAAAAAATAGACATAAATAATCCGTATTCTGTAAGACAAGCGAATGATGTAATGATGGGTGTCGAGCGCGCTTTCATTAAACCCGAAGGACTGCATGAAAGACCTGAAATCAGGAATGTATTATACGCGCCATTTAGATATGATAAGTATTCAACAGTAGTCTTTCCCGGAATGCTAGACCTTATGAAGAAAATAGCTCACACACAACGAACTGATGCAACTCTTGTTCCGCAATACTGGAAACTGTTAAGAAGACACATCTCAGACATCGCAATAGCACTCAAAAGTGCAACTCATTTGCTCAACAAAAGTCCTTTATAGCAAAAAATGTAAGAAATGATTTCGGAAATAAGGAAACTCATTGTAATATATAATTTGATATAATTAATTGTTTGCAATTCGTTTGTTTACTAGACACAAAATTCTACTTTATTTTAGGAAATTTTATACATATATAGATTTTCTCAAATATGTATTTTTTAAGTAGTACTTTCATTACGCTTAATATGATTGAAAATAAATCCAAAAATCATTTGAAAGAGTATATGACTCAAAATCCCTCCCAGTTTTTTATTATGAAAAAAACACACAAAGAAAACTTATAATCATTATATATGATTAATAAATGTTACGATATGTTAACTATACTATAATATTGGATGCATTTCTGTGAAGCTCTGATGAAAAGGAGTTTAATTATGAGGACACGCGTCGGATTGCACTAATGATGACGTGACCGGATCTGTAGTGGTATCCAATCCTCATGCGAATAATAATTTTTAGATATCATTTATTATAAATCAGAATTATTATTGTATTAATATAATTCTTGTTGATATTATGCCTCTTTTATGGTAGTTTCAAAACTATTCATTGCATATTTGCATAAACTTAAACCATTAGTCAGATCCCTCTTAACGATAACCATTATGTGAACGTCAAGTAGAGTAAGGAAAGAGTGAACAAGAATGCAAGACATGATCAATAGTAATTAGCAATACATTATATAATAAACAATTCATAAGTTCTCCCCTTTTATGCTGTGATGCGTTAATTTCCAATTAGAATGAAAATAAAGAGATGAACAAAAAATGATTCCGTTTTTCGTAAATAAGCATTTTATTGGTCTCATGTCAACGGAGGTCTAATTGTACATTCATTAATCTTTTAAAAAGCATACTTAGATTTAATAGCAAAAGCTCACGAAAACTTTGTAATGAAACAGAAGAATGAAATATTGGTGTATTTGTGCGCCAAATACACAATATTGTACTTTTCAAACTATTTTATAGAGTTTGCATTTTTGCAATAAAACAAAGCGAAGCGCATAAAAAGCGAATATCTCCCCACGGATTGCAACTATACTCAAACCGAAAGGAAGCAGTTGGTGGTAGTGTTGGATGTGTGGCCTCTATTAAATTGAAAGCTTGAGAATGACGCTTATGGGAGTCGTTTAAATTTAAAGGAATTATAACTAATTTCTTGTCACTTATATTGCAGCCAAATGACTGTCAACAGGATTGAAAGTAGAAAAATCTAAACTTAAATATCGAATGATAAAGTTTTAGATTCAAGAAACTACCTGACCATTAACTAGACCATTAAGTAAAGTATGACTACTGTTATACACTATTTGATAATATAATACAAGTTTCGCAGTTAGGGTAACACTGGGCTTACACAAAGCAAATATTATGAAATATTGTCGTGATCTGAGGTTCGCATTTATGAGAAAACTTGACTGACGTATGCATAGCGCAGCCCAAATTCGGTGCACCAAAAAATATGAAGTGAAGTCAATTTAGTCAATAGAACGCTATTATGATCACTTGTCAGTTGTCAATAAGAACTTTTTGATGTTATGGGAAAAATTGCTCATTTTTTTGTTACACAATTTTGCAATAAAAGAGTGCTGTTTTTTATATAAACCAATAACTTGTGCCAATAAGTATCGGTAATAATATATTGCAGCTATGTATTGGCTTATAAACCATATGCACATTGTATTATTAACCACAATAGTAACTCTATATTGCAAATGATGGTAACCATCAAGTAAGCGAATTCTGGCAAACGACTATTGCCTTAAATGACATCAACAGTTGGTCTGATTAACGCAATTTATTTCCAAAAGACAAGAGGGAAACCAGAGAGCGAATTAGGTTTGGAAGGGATTCAAAATGTTTTGCTCACCCGTCGCGTTATAACATGAGAATTACCGGCAAAATGTTTTCAGCCCTTTTCATAAGCATGATTGACTTGGAAAGTGAAAAAACTTTGCTTTTCTCGCTTTATTTGTGCAATAGTGTGAAAATTTTTTGATGTGAGTCAATATGTAATCTGAGAATTGCTGCCAATATACAAAATTAGCTCTAACATTAGCTCTCACGCCACAATGCTATCAAAACTGTTAAGATTAAAAGACAAGAGTCACTAGTTGTTTAGGAGAGCGTAAAATTCCCCAAAGAGAGGGTTGCAAATTTGAAAAGCTTTCAAATTTTGCATGACAAAGTCTGTCAAACTCTCTATTGAATGAAATTTGTGACGCAAAATGGCCAAAATTTTACATTTACCAAATTTAAGTAACCCATTCCCCCGAGAAACCTAACCTTTCCTCAACTTCGCTTAGATCTACTCCACTAAACATATAAATTTATATAACTATGTAATAAAATAAATTTCTTTCTACACAGTATTGCAAACAACAAAATATAATAATATTAAACGGATAACTGAATATTATGAAGGCATTAACTCGGGTGCAGAATATTACCGGATGCGTAATATTTCAATATGAACTTGAATGAGAATATTTGTATATTTTTAGTGGCATATCATTGTCGGCAGGTTATAGTATTTGGAGCACCCGCTGGCTTACTTTCATCAGAGATACGAAATTAATTGGAAAACAGGGTCTTTTAAACTGCTTGTCATTTATTTTATGTCATTATAACTGCCATTATATGCAATTCAATGATTCATTTAAATTACTTTTTTTGAGTACTCAAACCCATTCCGAGATAACTTCAGTTAAAGGCCCACATTATAGCCTAAAGTAAAAGAGTTACAATTTTTATTAGATTGGTTCCACTGGAGTTGGTTTTTGGAGATAAAGTATTTGCACTGTTTTGCATAAACCGTAATAGTGTTAAAAGACTGACAAATGTGCAAAATGTCCATTTAAAAGATAAATTTTGGGATTTTAAAGTAGATACGAGACGATAACTTTGCTAATAAATCAGACAGAGAGTGGCTTTGCTAGCATTCGAACATAACTTGAGTAGTATTCTATGCCCAACATTTAGACCAATATTGAATGGATGGTGGCTTTTGCATAAATTTTTAAAAAGTATTGCGGAGAGCAATATGTGTGCACATAAAGTTGTTAAAATAAAAGTTAGCAATGCCTGGTATGCTCAAGCAATCCATCTTCTAGTTGGATATATCGCCAAAAAGTGTGATGATGTATGTGCTGGAAAATACTAGTGACTGACTATTTCATTAAAATGCAAAACTACTGCCATTTAGTAAGTGATGCCCCCTTTATATATCAGCACTCACTTACACATTGTATTGTCCTGTTTTCACTAAAATGGTTTAGACATCGATTTTGCAATTTATATCATGCTTCCGATAATAGGCGATGAAGCTCTCAAACTTACTCACTTCTCATTATAAATTCCGTTTGAATTACATTTTACTCGGGGGACTGATATCTGCTCTGCTTATATCGTATACTCTAAACAATTGTCAATTGTGCCCAAAATTAAATGTAATGCAACTCTCAATTTGTGGCATTACTTTAGGCGTAGCTCTAACAACAAAACCTACTCAATAACAGCATTATTTAAATAAGAAAATCACATGTCTTTAATTGTTTCGTTGACACATAATTCTAAATAATAAATTTTTGCAGTCAACCTCTCGTCAGGTTTTGAAAATGTTTGTGAAAGCGCTTTAAAAGTTAGCTCACTTGACATACGCATTGCTGTGTACATAGAGTTTTATTTAAAAATAGATATAAGTTTATACATATTCTCTTGAGATTAGTTTTTGCATCAATTGTGATGAAAAGAGAAGGTTGTGCAATGTTGGCAATGGGATTATTACACAAACATTACGAAGAATAGTAGCTCTCACTCAAAAAATGCATGAATGAATTTGTGGGGGCGTCTCAGCAACCCTTCATCAAAATAACAATCGCAACCCCTTCGATATGATCAATCAAATAAAGCCATTTGGTTGAGGGATGAAAAGTGACCACTGAATAACTCTTAGAGCACATGAATTGGCTTACGTGCCAGTCACTAATCTATAAATGTCAAAAATTCAATTATTGTGGCCAAAAATTATTGCGCTTCGCATTCATGGAAACACTAAAATACTTCCGCACAGAAAATCTATTGTCATTGAGCCCAAAGTCACTGACCGTTTTGACCAAAAGTGTGGTTTCATAATTGATTGCTATTAATTTTGGGATTATATAACTTATAGTCAGTGAAAAAATAGCAAAAGCAAACTATTCTGAAGTTCAGGAAAAAGATAAAATATTTGTTTATTATCATTACTAGTCGTATATCTTCCTGAATGCGAAAGTTAATTACAATAATTTCTAAAGTAAGTTATTTTTGTATGCCTTCATTCACTATTATTGTATAATATAGTACTTATGCAAGTTTGAACTCGATCTCACTTAAATGAAGTTAAATAAGAGGCAAACAGTTAAATTTTCTTAACATGTGCAAAATACCATCACTACATTTCTATAACTAAAACTCAATTAACTTCAAAAACCGATTCTTATAATTAATATTAAAATTATTTTTTACACACAAATTTTAAACATTATAAATTTTAATATCCCTTTACAATTATTTCAAATTATTTGACATCTATTAGTTATGATTTTATTTTTTGATGATTACATAAACGCATACAAAATAATTTCTAAACTAGAGAATAATACACTGGGGTCTCGATTTTATGAATTTGAAGGGAACAAAGAAAGGAGGATGCCGAAAATCTATGGAAAATCGCCTAACGCGTTGCATGCCAAAACAGGTGTCAATCGACAGGTCTTGATGAGTAGATCAAAGTTGTCAATGGGCACAAAGTTGTCAGATGGGTCCGTCAAGAGTTATAGGTCACAATAGTTCGAAGCGTCGGTCACCCCTAATTCCTTTGCAATGCATGCAAATATATTAAACCTATATATCGTTGAAAAGTAATCAACAAGACGAATTCAACCATACCATACTCAAGTATATAGGCCATGTGTATAAAAAATAAAATCAAATCGGGTCTTCATCAGTGCTTTCAAATACCACGCAGAGGTCGCTCAGTGATTTTGCGGGCATTTGAATTTGGGGCTGGAACCCGCCAAACCCGCGAAATCAAAGAACTGTAATGATATGTGCACAGCACCCTACAGTCCTCTGGTCATTTTTACACTGACAATAGTACCCGACTTGATTTTATTCTCTACTTTTATTTTTTATACACATGGCCTATATATCAGGGGTGGGAAAAGATAATGTCGTTTTTTGGTTGAGTGGCACTAATCCGGAGAAACGCTCATAAAAGTCGAGGGAGGGGTCCAATCGATAGTACTTAAAAAGACAAATCGATTGATGAAAGTCTCATCCCCCAACGCCCACCCGTTCTTAAGATACGCCCACTTTTGTAAAAAATGTGCACTTTTGTAATAAGCATGTTCTAGGTGGGCGGAGCTTTATTAAAATCAAGATAGGGGTCAAATCGATAGCTCTTAA